>PVLD010006769.1:0-83625 GCA_004027595.1 Dinomys branickii | reverse complement strand
TATCCACACGTCACTCACTCCTAGCCATGAGTCCTCTTCCTCCTGCTCCCCTCATGTCCATTTCCCCATTCTCCCATCCACCTTGCCTCCCTCTTTGTTCATTTCTGTGACCGACTAATTTGAGGATTGCTCCAGCCCCTTCACCATGAGGTCCTTCACGGATTGCTCCAGCCCCTTCGATGCCAACTGCCCACCTTTCTCCCTACGGACTTGTTACAACGAGGTCCTTCATGGAACCTTCTTTGTGATCCTGACTTGGTCAGCTTCTTTTCCTTCCTCTCCCTGACTTAAACCTTCCTCTTCTCTTCTCTTCCTGAAGACCGCTCTGTTGCACCTCTCGGATGGCTTGTTCTCCCGGCTTCACGTCTCGGCCTCTGCAACCCCCTCCCGAAATCGTGTTGCCACATGGAACCATTCCTTCCCTTCTCATGGCCCCCTCCCTGACTGGAGACATCCGCTTGGGGGGGCCTAGGTCTCTCGCCCTTCTCGAGACTCCCTCCCTGACCAGAGATGTCTGCTCGGGGGCCCTGGGTCTCTCCCCCCATGTGGGGCTTCTCTTGGTCGACAGTGGTCTTCAGCCTCCTTATTCTCTGTTCTCGTTTCTCTCACAGTTAACACCTCCTCCCTCCCCCGCTCTCCCAAAGCCTCTGTGCTCCATCGCCTCAAGTCTGTTCTCCACATCTCCCTCAACCTCTCTGATCTCAAAATCAAACGCCTCACCTTCCTCTGCCAAACCGCCTGGCCACAGTACAAACTCGATAATGGGTCTATTTGACCACCTGAGGGTACTCTCAACTTCAGCGTCCTGCAGGACTTACACAATTTCTGTTGCCACAATGATAAATGGTCCAAGTTACTCTATCTGATACCCTATGTCCAAGCTTTCTTTGCCCTCTGTAATAAGCCTCAACTCTGTCTTTCCTGTAGCCCCCCCAGGAAAATCTCTTGGCCAATTCTCCTGGCCAGTTCCCCTGGCCAAATCCCCCACCTCCTTTCACTGCCACTCCGATGACCCTTACCAAACTCCTTCCTTCTCCGAGCTGCTTGATGACCTGTCCCTTAGGCAACCATCAGCCCCTCCCCAGGCCAATCCTGATGCTGGCCCCCCATCCCCACCATATGGCCTCACTGCGAGCTCGACCCCAGCATCACCTCTCCCTTCCCCGCCTGCCTCTCACACCTGCTCTGAAACTGCCTCATTGGCTGCTCCGTCTGCCCTTCCTCTCCTACCCCTCTGGGCTTTTCCCTCTGAAACTAGTGGCAGGAGCAGAGAGACTCATCTATGTCCATCAGCCTTGGTCTCTCCCTGATCTTTCACAACTCAAAAAATGTCTCAGCTCTTTCACTTCTAACCCCTCCTCTTAAAGAGTTCCATTCCAATACCTGACCCAGATGTACCAACTTACTTGGAATGACCTCTACACTCTTCTCTCGTCCACTCTCACCCCAGAGGAGGAAGGCTAGCTGTCTAGCTAGCCGCCCAGGCCCATATGGACAAGACATACTGCATGAATCAGACCTTCCCACAGGGGGGAATAAGAGAGAGGGCCAATTGGTCCTCAACACCTCCTTCATCTCTCAGTTGTCCCCTGACATTAAAAAAAGTCTCAAACGCCTTGAGGAGGGACCCAATACTCCCTACAATAAACTTTTAAACCTGGCCTTCAAGGTCTTTAAAAACTTGCCCGCACCAAAAAAAAAAAAAAAAAGTCAACTCCTTGCAGCAGCTCTCAAGCCTCAAGCCCCCAAATAGCCTGCTTGGCTCCCAACCAACAAGCAGCCTCCAAGGCTCTGCTTCAAATGTGCACAAGAGGGACATTGGGCGCGATCCTGTCCTAATCCCTGACCGCCCCCTGGGACCCTGCCCACAATGTAAACAAACTGAGCACTGGAAGGTAGATTGCCCCTTCCTACAATGGGAGGGGTCCTCTGCCCTCCCTCAACAGCCTAGACCTCAGCCATCCCTGATGGACCTGCTTGGTTTGGCCAGAGAGGACTGATGGGGCCCAGGACTCCAAACCCCCACTAATGAGGTAGACAAGATCCTGCTGTCATCTGAGGACTCTAGAGTAAAATTCCAGGTGGTGGGTAAGTCAATTTTTTTCTTGGTTGATACAGGAGCCTCCTGGTCCATTCTCCTCAGCTTTTTTGGTCAAACATTCCCATCAAAGATCACGGTTGTTGGGGTCGAGGGCTCTCCCCAACGCTCTCTCACCACACCCAACAGTTCCTTAGCCAACTACATAACTCTCTACACATAGGATGGAGATCACTAAAAAGGCTCCTAGACCCTATTATCTTCTGTCCTGGCCTAACCCCCTCACTACAGGACATCTCATGATGCACAGTATGTTCCAAAACAAACCCACAAGGCTCTCTTTGACCTCCCCTCACTTTTTCCCCACACCAGTTTAGGGGAACACTACAAGAAGATTGGCAAATTGACTTTACCCACATGCTCAGGCATAAAAAAACTCCAATACATCCTCACCTGGGTGGACACATTCATCGGATGGATAGAAGACTTCCCCACATCACATGAAACAGCAGACACCATCACACAGACCCTTCTCACAGAAATCATTCCCTGTATCAGCCTACCTCATTCCATTCAGTCAGACAGTAGACCAGGATTCATTTTCAAAGTCACCCAACAAGTTTCAAAGGCTCATCAGCATCCATTGGGCCTTACACACTCACTACCATCCTCAGTATTCAGGTAAGGTAAAAAAAGCTAACCATCTCCTCAAGGTATATCTCTCTAAGCTCTCAATAGAGACTCAGTAGTCGTGGCCATCTCTCCTGCCTATGGCCCTGATCTGGCTTCACGCTGCCCCCTGCTAGCCCTCTGGCCTCAGCCCCTTTTCTCCTCCAGCTTCCCCCTGCTGCTCTGAGCCCTCTCACTAATTACTGGCCTCTTCTCTACCTTACCTGTCACCTTCTCCGATCCTATGCAGACCAATGTTCACCAAAGCCTGACAAAAACTCAGCCTCTTTGCAGGTCCAGCCCAGTAACCACCCCATGCACAAGCCAACTCCCATTTCGTCCGCCCCCACCACGCGCTTTATCTCCTCCCACCCGGGGCTAACTTCACCTGCTATGGATCAACCAGCTCCCCTAGCTTCCTTCCTTAAAATCAGACTCCAGGTCTTCCCTCTGTCACCCTCACTTCTTCCTATGCAACTCCTCTGTCTGTCCCTGCTACCCCTCTAACATGACCTGCCGCCCATTTCTCCTCCTCCCCAATCTACAGATCTACACTGACTGATTTCTTTACCCACCTGAGTGCTCCCAACATAGTGTCTTTGTTGGGGTAATCGTGGCAACACCAGCCTTGGCAGGAGCTCTGGGAGCCTCTAGCCTTGCAACCTCAGTTGCTCTCGAAGAATGCTGCATCTCCTTGCAGCACCTTGTGTCCTCTCCCTCATTTGCAACATGGTCCAAAAATTAACAACCCAAAATTTTAACCTTATGCTTCTTTCAGATTTCCAGTTTCAGCCAGTCCTGACTGACAACCTAGACAAAATACCCTCTTAACTATGCCTTTCCTCAGCAGGAAGTAGCTACTGACAAGACCCTTGGTCCTTATCCCTATTAGATTAAGTCTGGAATGATAAGTCACAAGGCAGCCAGCCCCCTCATGGGAAAACTTTAACTCTCAATATTTCTTTCCTTCCCTTACCTATTCCACTTCAGTTCCCCTTGGCCACAAAAGCCAACCCCTCCCTCATCCACTTTGGCAGTACTCACAATCCACCCTGCTCAAGTTGTTCTGACCTGCAAACAACCCCCACCGTCGGGCTGTTCTGGCCTGAGGACACCCTCCCGCTATCCCCCCCCTCAGGCTGTTCTGGCCCTTGGATGTCCCTGAACCCCAAAAAAGAGCTTAAAAAGCCCACGCTTTGCTCAGCTGGCAGCTGCCTTGTCCACTAGGCAGCCTACTACTCTCTGCCCAATAGACTTCTCTCGTGTCAGAAGGTCTGGTCTGGTTCCATGTGGGTCTTGGTTCTATCGATTAAGATTTCTCTGGCTGGAGACTGTTGGTTGCCAGTGTCATTTCTGATGCCCAACCTGCAGTTGTCCTGGGCTCTTGTGCTGTGAGCTTCTGTGATCCAGGTGACCCAACAACTGTTTCCTAGAAGAGATTCTATCCTGTGTTTGAACAGGTGCTGGGCCCACTCAGGTTTGATTTGGTGTACGGTGAAGATGCAGCCTCTTTCCCTGTGTTCCTGGGCTCTTGGGGCCTGGTGGTGCTGAGAGGATGCCTGGGTTCCACCCGAGCCTCCAGTGGGAGGAGTCAGAGCAAGGGAGACAAGAATGAAAAGGACCTGTGGCGCCCCCCATCCCCCGCAGGCTGCTGGCCTGGCCATCCCCTCCCCAGCACGGGTGCTCCAGACTCTGCCCACCGTGTCTCCTGTCTGTAGCACACAGGCTTTGAAGCCCTTGCTTTGTCCGTTGTCATCAGGACCATAACTCCTGGGGAAGGGTGCATCTCCCCCACCGCTCTTAGATTTGTTTCAAGTCATTGGCCATGTGCAACCATGTGCCCTCAGTCTCCTGAGAATCAAGGGGACAGTATTGTGAAAAGCTAGTGACATGAACTCTTCGTGGCAGAGGACGTGGACCAGGCCAGCACAGAGACCCTGCTGACACACATGCTCTTTGCTGCGCCCATCTCACCAGCCGGGCTCTGTGTTCTCCACATGTGCACCTCAGGGCGGGGATGCCATCGCCATCACAGGCCGGTCATGTGTGCTGTTCCTCACCTCGTCACCTCAAGCACCTGCATCTGTGCCTGGCGGTGGAGTTCTCCATGTGTCTATCAGGGGGAGTCACACTTAACTCTGAGGTCTGCACAGGTCTCAGGCGCAAGGTGGCCTGACCTGGGTTCACTGTGCCCTTTTCTTTCCAGAGAATGGTGTAATCCAGTAACTGCCTGTGCGCCCCACCCCAGCACCAAGCTCTGTCTGTCCCCAGGGGCCCCAGGAGGCTGTAGCTGGCTTGGTGACCAGGATGTACAGGAAGATGCCTCAAATCTGGGTGTATTTCTCCCTACTGCCCAGATGTGCACAGTAATGGTGGACAGTTGTATTCTCTGTCCTTCCTTCTCTATGGCCCCTGTCTCCTATGGTGACAACTGGCAGAGATGCAGGCACTCTGGCCAATGCCGGCAGCCCCAGACAGAGGAGCCCAGCTCACCGAATGGCCTCCATCTGGTCCTTCTCCTCCAGCGAGCCCAAGCGCCTCCTCACTTCCTGCAGGAGCTTGGTGCCCTGGAAGCCACTGCCTCGGCCGTCGCATTTGACCACCACAGCCCCGTGGCTGCTCACCAGTACTGTCTCCCATGTCACCTGGAACCTCTCGGCCACGCTTTGGCTGCCTGGAGTGCCATCCCTGGAAGAGACAGTTGAAGCCTCACAGTGTGGCCCACACATATCTGATGGCTCTGCCATGGGGACCTCACCTCTACCTGGCCACAGGAGCCATCTATTTGCTCAGGGAAACTGCAATCCCACCTCAGACTGCTTTGGGTGCTAACCCAGCCCATGGGACTCTTGTCTTCCCCAGTAGGTTCCAGGTTGAAGGCTTCTCCCCTCAGTGCATGTCACATGGATGCCAAGACCATGGGAACTCCTTTCCTTGTACCCCACTGGGCTCTGCAGAAATTTTCTCTCCCATGGTTAATTTGTAAGTGGCATGTATGATACAGCTGTGACCTGGGGCTCTTGGGAAGCTGTGTTAAATAAAGCCCACTCAGAAAAGGGGTCAGAAGACTTTCTCTTTAATTTTTTATGCAGTGCAGGGGATTGGACCAGGGCTTCTGCATTGAGCTACGTTCCCAGCCCATTTTACTCTTTATTATGCAACAAGGTCTCAGGGAGTTGCTCAGTGATGCAGGCTGGGCTTGAACTTGTGATTCTCCTGCCTCTCACAAAGGTTTTCTAACCATGTCCCTTCACGACAGGGTTACATTCTGAGGGACACACTGTTAGGCAGTTTTGTCATGTGAACTTCACAGAGCATGCTCACACATGCCAAGGCTGCTGCGGTGTCACTAGGGGATGTGACCTTATGAGACCACTGTCATCTGCATGGCCTGTCACTGACCAAAACGCCATGACACTGCCATGACTGCATTTCCCCTTGGAGGGGAAGGATGAGGAAAAGAAAGATGGCCTGGGGCCGGCCACAGATGGCCACGCTCCTTCCAAAGGCAGGGCTGCCAGGACACGCAAACCTTCTCTCTGGGGAGCTGGCTTTCTTCGAGGACTGTTGGGTATAGGCGAGGTGGGGCGCTGGGAGGGGAGCGTGCAGTCCAAGAGAGCTGCAGCCAGGAAGCTGAAGGACCTGTGCTCAGCATGAGATTGTGCTCTGTGAAATGTAGCTTCTGTTTCCTTTTGCATTTTTTTTTGTTTTAGGCAGACACCACCGGTCTAGTATCTTTGGGGTCTTAGGGTCCCCAAATCTCTCTGCTGTCACATTTGAAGTCCTAGCAAGAAACAAACAAGCAGAAAGACACGCCCTGCAGGCTGGCCCCTGAGGCAGGCAGCAGCCCATCTGTGCACATGGTGAGCTCTTGTTGCTCCTGATTGTGTTCCTCCTGCCTCAGATGCCCGCCTCAGCTATTTCTGGAAAGAAAGTGAGTAGCTTTGTAAACCGAGAGGCTTTGCAGATTTCCCTTATCATCCCTGGAGACCTCCAATGCAGGGAGAAAGCTGGCTTTGAAGTCTGTAGTATTTCTTAGAAAGTTGTGAGAATCTGGTGTGGTAAGGGAGAAGAACAGCAATGTGAGGATGTGTGTGTGTCTGGGGGTGTGGGGTGGCGGGTGTTCATGTGCTTTGGGGCATTGCTGGTGAAGTGTGAGGTCAGCCCAGATATCAAGGGGGGTTACAGGAAAATGGAGTAAGGTACTGAGATCTAAACCATGGGTATCTTTATACCAAAGGCTTTTTGTAACTAGGAACCAAGCCCCAGGATGATGACGACGGCAGGGTGAGCTGTCAGGGTCACCTGGGGCCCCCGTGGGGAACCTGGCATTCACTCAGGGGGTGACTCATGATTTCTCCAGAACAACCCCAGTGCAGGCTTCCACTCTCCAGGCTCCCCATGGGCCAATTGGGCCCCATGCTTCCTGCCACTCCCTGGCTCTGGGAAGGGCCGGCAAAAGTGCACGGGCACAGTGCGAACAGCCTTGGTGGCCCCTCCCTCCATGTGCCTTGGGTGCTAGCACTTGAAGCCCCTATGGGGAGGTGCCCAGTGTGCCAAGAACCCAGTCACACGTCACAGCTTCCGGGTGTTGATGGAGCACTGGACAGTTGGTCTTGAAGTCTAAACACAGGCCTCTGGCACCTTTAGCACACAGGGGGTGCTCAGGGAGGCCACTGGGGATGTCCATAGGCTCCTACAGTTACAGATCCATTGGCCTCTAGGCCAGGCTGCCCTGCAAAGGGCCATTTTGGCTCCCTGAGCTCTGGCCACTGCATTCTCCCAGCCAGCACTGGGTGAGCTCCTTTCCCTGAAGCAGAGCTGCTGGAGCAGACAGGAGGTCAGGGAGCCCCTCTCCTCCCACTGCTGGGATCCCAGGGTTATGAAGAGCACCTGCGGGAGATGACAGCAGGGTACTTACACCACCAGCAGCAAGGGGTAGTGGGACGTGTCCGTGAAGGTGGCTGGCTTCAGGATCTGCACTGGCAAGTCTGGGGAGAGATCGACACAGCCAGGTCAGGGCACGGGGCAGAGGGCGGGGGTGTCTGTGTCCCTTGGTGGGGCTGTGGACACTGGGAAGACCTGGGCGGGAAGTCCACAGTCAGTGCAGTGATGGGGTATGTGCTCTTGGGCATGTCACCCCACCTGCCTGAGGATGTGCTTCCCACCTGAAGCTTAAATTCTGAAGCCATGCATGCGTGGGCCCAGGGAAACCAGGATGCACTGGCAGCAGAAACGCACACAGAGATGGGGAGGCTTGGAGGGTTCAGAGAGCACCCACTGCTGTGTGCACCACACCCTGGGGCTTGGTACTGGGAGCAGTGGTTTGGGGAGGGGAGGTGGCCAGGAATGGGGACTGAGGTGGGAGATGGGTAAGAGTGCGCTGAGGAGCTGGCTCAGCCTGGTAGCTTCGTAGGCAGGAGCTGGGCAGACCTAACTGTCTGCTGGAGCCGGAGAGAGGAGCCTTGCTCCTGCCAGGGTCACTGAGTTTAGTCCTTGGCAGCGTGAGATGCAGAGGGGGAGGGGAAGAGGAAGAACCAGGTCTTAAGAAATTGCCTCTTCTTAGCCATACATGGTGGTGCACACTGGGAGCCCCAGCTTGGGAGGCTGAGGCAGGAGGATCATTGTGAGATCAAGGCCAGCCTGAACTATGTAGCAAGACCAAGCTTCTTGTCAAGTTAGGATTTCCTTACTGAAGGTACAACCTCCTAAGCACACATGCCCAGGCCTGGGAAACTTCTCACTCCTCACCTGGGGTGAGCATTAATGGCTTCAGACTATACCAGTGGCCCAGGGGCAGGTGGAGAGGCAGGAAGAGCACCTTAATGTAAACATCCACAAGATGTGTGTAGGGAGGTCTCGGCCACTGAGAGAGCTGGGGAGGCCGCATTCCGGCCCCTGCTGCCTGCTGCTCTCTTCAGGTGGCCTGAGCCTCCAGCACAGCTGGCGGCTGGGAGGGGCTGCGCTTGGCTCCTGCGCTGTATGACAGGTGCTGTCTGCAAATGGGTGTAGCCAGGTTTGGGAGAGCTGCAGGGACAGCGGGGAGCAGAGCTGGTGGGGAGGATGGGATTTCAGAACCAGGAGAGGCGCTTGGGGAAGTGGTCTGTGCTCCAGGGCTGGCAGAGGAGCATGCTTCTAGGAATAAGCAGACCATCATAGCCTTGTTTGTGCTCCACTGTCCTGGGGACCCCTTACATATCTTCTCCATTGCCCCCTTGTGCAGAGCAGCCACTTCCGGGGTACTTGCAGGGGAAGACTGAGTGGGGGTGACTTTCCACACCCAGGGCAGTGGTGAGTGTGTGTTTGGTGGCGTGAGGACAGGTTCCAGTGGAGAGTGGCTTCACATGGCCAAACGAGGGAACCCAGGGTCCCATTGCATGGGCAGTGGACAGACTGTAGGGGTGGCTTGGTGAGGGAGGGTTGCCCCTAGCTCTCCTGCAGGAGTCCTGGGCAGTGCTCTGCACAGTGCCCCTCTTGTCAATGCCCCTGCTCTGGAGTGGGCCTATTCTGTCCCAAGCCTTCAGAGAGCCCTGTAGGACCCTGCCCTAGGGACATGGAGGTTTGGGGCTGCTGTGCACAGAGGTGGGGAGCATCAAGGGCTGTCCTGGGCACGGTCCCCTGGGGCTTCCAGGGCGAGCACCACCTGCCAGATGCTCCCAGGAGTTGCCCAAGTGGAGGTAAGAGGTGTAGCGCTTAGAGGTCTATGTTACCCTGCAGCTAGGAAATGGTGCCAGTCCACGCAAGGGTCTGAGCATCTTGCGCAGAGCTGGTGCTCACAGACACAGGCATAGGGACAGAGACAGGCACCAGAGCAGAGCGATGGGCACCCCTTTGCCTGTCACAGCATGCATCTCACCTGCCTCAGGATATGTCCAGCAGCAAGAAAGCCATTGTTGCCCAGAGCCAGTAGGCAGAGGCAGGAGCTGCAGTCTTGGGGACATCTGCGGGTGTCCTTCCCAGGGTGGTGTGAGCACATGGCCACCAAGGAGAGTTCCAGCTGAGATCTTCCCTAACCTGTTGGCCTCCCTGCTGGGTGGATCCTGTGCCTGGCTGTCAGGGCTGACCGGGGCTATCTCAGAGCACCCCACCTGCTTTCCTTTTCAGATTTTTACTTATTTATTTATTTTTGTAGTACTGGGCATCAAATCCAAGGCCTTCACATGGAGTTAAATCCCAGCCAGTTTTTAAAAAATTTTATTTTGAGACAGTCTTACTAAGGCACTAAGTTTCCTGGGCTGAGCCCAAACTCATGACCCTCCTGCCTCAGCCTCTCAGAGTGCTGGGATTACAGGCATGGGCCACCCTGCCTGGCTTACGTTTCATTTAGAGGGAAAAAGAATTGCACTTACTGTAGTCATCGACCTCGATTCTCCTGTACTCTATTTTAGGCATCTGCCGGTCACTGACAGCCTTCTGCATGTGTTCATTTGTTTCTAGGTCAAAGATCTCTGAAAGAGAGCAAGGAATGGCACAGTGAGATTCCGTGACGGTTCCCTGAGCACCCACACGAGCTGTGGGTTCGATTCCCACCCTGTCTTGGAAGTGACACAGCCATCCTTGTTGCATGCCAAGGCAGGGGCTTCTTCAGACCAAAGAATCTATCCCCTGTGTCAGGCCGTGAGGGCTCTGCTTTCTGTAGTGTTTCGAACTTACACGTGAAGGCTTCGGTCTGACCCACTGGGGGAAACCTCATTACCTCTCCCTGTTTTCTTTATTCAATTTTCCCAGGAAAAATGGACTCAGATTTTGTGCTTTAGATACAAAATTGTCAGGTCTTCGCAAACCTTAATTGGGGTGATTATATTTGATGACGCAAAGCCTCGGAGTGACAAGTCGCTGTGTGGTGGAACTGACCCTTCCCCTCCTGCCAGGCGACCCTATGCCTGTGGCTTGGCCTCACCGGCTCTTATCCCTTGGGCTGGGACAGCACACGAATGCCCTCATCCTGAACTCCTCATGTTGGCCGGAAGCGACCCTATCACCCCGCCACCCGTCACAGAGATGGCTAAGCCACCGCATTTCAGCAGCTGAGAGGTAACGAAACCTTGGGACTTCTTGCCTTTTGTCACTCGGAGCTCACATGTGTGGACAACTTGCGGTGCACTATGAAAGGGAGTCTTATCTTTACAGGACTCCACTGCTGTGCTTTACATCTGGATGTCTCTGAGAGCCTCAGGTGCTTATAGGTGGGGCATTTGGAGGGTGATTGGATCAGGGGGCTTATAGCCGATTGCTGTTAGGAGGGGGACCCTGGTCAGAAGAGGTGGTCACTGGAAGTGTGGTCTGGAATGGTTTGTCTCCCTCCCCAGCTCCTCCCTTCTCTCTGCTTTCTGCCGCCATGGCATGAGCAGTTTCTCCTCCATCATGCTCCTCTGACATGAAGCCCTGCCTGGGACCCGGCTGGCAATGGACTGAAACCATACAAACCATGGTCCAAAGCACACCAATCCTTTACAGCGCTAGTGTCAGGTGTTTTGTGCCATTGACAAGGAAAATGACTAAGATATCCATCATCCTTTGCAAGAGCTATAGAAGGTGAATGTTTTAAACCTGGGGTGCCTAACCCCCAGGTGCTAGTCCATAGCCTGTTAGGAACTGAGCCACACAGCAGGAAGAGAGGGGTGGGAGATTGAGGCTTCCGCTGTATTTCCAGCCACTCTGAGGGAGCCATCCCATGAGGTCCACCTCCTATCAGATCAGCAGCACCTGAGACTCTTACAGGGGCTCAAACGCTACTGTGAACTGCACATGTGAGAGATCTAGGTTGCTGTTCCTTAGGAGAATCTCATGCCTGGTGATCTGAGGTAAGGCTCAGGCGCTGATGTTAGCACTGGGGAGTGTAATTATTATGGATCACAAACATAGCCTAATATTAAAGCAACAAACCATGACCCTTTCCCCATCTGTGCAAAAACTGTGTTCCATGAAACTGGTCCCTGGTCCCTGGGGACCACTGCTTTAAACAGTGAATCAACATTACAAAGTTACAACAAAGGTCCAACCAAGGACACTCCCTTGAGTGTACAGCTTTCCAAGGCTACTGGGGGGTAAGGGATGGTGCTTGAGTGGCTACCTCCACAGGTAACACTAGATGTCAGCTCTGCCCCAGGATCCTTAGGGACACTCACGGAGCAGCCCTGGGAGGGAGAGTTCCCACTCTCATTATGAGTAAATGAGCAACTGAAAATGATTTACTAGCAGCTGGACATATGGGAAGTTCACCTTCAATGGAAAGACACAAGGGGAGAAGCAGCAGAGCAAGCCCTCCAAAAAAGCTGGCAGTGGGACATCCCTGTGCAGGATCCTCCATGGCACACACAGTAGGACCCGGAGGACAGTAGTGTCAGTATGGGAGGATGAGGCAGGAGAGTCTATATGTGACCTCAGCTCGAGACCCAGGGGAAACACTCTGCTAAGCAGCTCTAGGTGAAGTCAGCAGGAATTGGTCTGTAAGGTTTAATTTGTTACCTGTGGGTTTTTTTTTGGTGTGTGTGGTACTGGGCATTGAACACAGGGTCTTCTCACCGAACTCCATTCCCAGCCCCTTTTAAATTATGTTTTTGTAAATTTTGAGACAAGGTCTTGCTGAGTCATAAGGCTGCCCTGGCTGGGCTTGAACTTTCAACCCGCTTACCTAGCCTCCCTGAGTGTTGAGATCATGAACGTGTGCCAGCACACCTGGCTTTCCCTGTGCTCCATTCACATTCTAGGGTGCAGGATGGGAAGGGGCTTCCAGACCATGAGAGGACACATTTCACCAGGCTCTGTGCTGTCTCAAGGTCCTGGCACTTGGTGCTCCCTACACTTGGAAGCTTCTTTGCTGGCTTCCCTTCCACCAAGTCAAGTGCCAGCTCCTCAAAGAGAAGCCCTGGCTGCCCCATCTCAGGTGTCCACCCGCCTCTGCAGAACTCAACAGGGGGACAGTTTTGGGTGTTTGCCTGCCTCCACTCCCTCACCCCCCAAGGCATCAGTGTTAAGGTCTAGCCAGGGTCAAAACGAACTTGTTTCCTATAGCCTGGCTCTATCATTTGCGGGAATCTAATTCACACCCTGGAAAATAAGCATCTGTAGATGGTGGCTGAGCCTGGGTTTGCTTTCTGTCCACACCTGTCTCTCTGTGTCCCGCATGGACACACCCTTTTGTCATCGCCCCATAAAGGTCTTGAAAAAACGGAGCAGAGCTGAGAGGTTCTATGGGTGTCTCAGAAGCCCAAGGCTTTCAGTGTTCCCAGAATTCAGACTGCTTGAGAGGAAGAAGTTAAGGTTTGACCATCACTCCCTGTTCCACCATAATGCAAACTGACACAAACTAAAGTAAATAGTCATGAAGTTGACTGAAAAGGTTTTGGTGTTTGGAAGTGTAATGGGAGTACAAGCTGACAGTCACTGATGCCGGACTTATGAACCAGTTCGTGGATACACCTAACTCTGTATGTGGATCTTGTGGGATCATTTTGAAGCCTCACCTTGCTGGAAGCGGCTATGGGCCTTGGGAACCTGTAACCGTTACCACTTTTCTCGCCCATGTGATCACACAGGTGGGGAGCAGGAAGAAGGTTGGGGTGGCAGATGTGGGTCGAACCGTGAATGTGGAAAACCCACGAAGTTCAGTGAAAAAGCTAAACATTCCGGCACTATTGGTCAGCTTTGGCTGTTGAGGGCCTGTGAGGGCTTTGGCTGGGGGCACAGCTGGATCTGGAGTAGGAAATTTCACAGTGAAGGGGAACAGACCCTCTCACAGTTCACTGCAAAGACAGAGCGCCTTAAGAAATTCACGACCACCAAACCAACACTCCAAAATACTCTCAAAGATATCCTAGAAAGAAACAATGGAGTCAGCAATGACAAAAAGTGTAATGGAATGAACACATCTGGCAGGGTGAGCAGTTAACAGAATTTAGAGAGAAGCCGTCAGTAGCATGAAAATAATGCAGCGACGGGTCTAGCCGATGCCATTCAGTAATAACTCTCAGTGGGAATGGTCTCAGCTCCCCAGTCAGAAGACAGTCTGGCAGATTGGATCCAAAAACAAAACCCAACGGTACGCTGCATACAAGAAACACATTTACTCCAAAAAGAAATTCATGGACTAAAAATCAAAGGGTAGAAAATAATATTTCATGTGGTATGAGCTCCCGGGCCAGCAGGAGTAGCTATCTTGTTTTCAAACTCTTCCCTCCTCATGGATGCCTTGGAATGAGACGTTTCTGGCGTTCTCCTGCAATCCCAAGTGCGGATCCAGAAGGAACGGTTTCAAATTCAGCACACGAGGCTGTTTGCTGCCTGCTGAGCTGGGATTGCCACAACATTCCCTATGAACAACAGTGGGCTGGGGAGTCCTGGGTCCCCGTGGGCTGCACAATGTTCTAATCGCTCCTGGGCTGCACAGGCTGCATCTGAATAGCTCGCTCCTGTCTATTGAAATCCCACCCTTCACTGAAGAGCACCAAAGCAGCAGACTATTAAATTTAGTTAAATATTAGATTTCTCATTTAATGATTGCCCACACAACTGGTTTTATCAGCAGAGAGCTGGCTGTCTCACCGGGGAGTTGAGTGAAGCCATTTTATTTGTTCCCATAATTGCATTCAAAGAGGGCAGGAGCTCAGCAGAGAAATAAGAAAAGATTGGCATATTCCCCAAAGGACTCTTCTTTTGACTTCAGGGCAGTGGGGACCCCCCGTCTGGAGCATACAAATGGCCACTCCTTAATTAAATGTGAGCCCCTCTAATATTTGGTGGAATTAGCTATTATCAGATCTGGACACAGCAAGCCCACAGAGACCAGCACCCGCTCAGGAGGGCGGCTGCTTCCCAGGCTGTGAGGCCCTCAGGCTGCTCCAAGACCTGCTTCCAATAGCCCTGGGCTCAGGGGATTGGTGGCATTGCTGCCTACTAAATTCTGGAAAATAGGGAGCTGGATCCTAAAGGCAACCAAAGGCAACTGTTCAGAAAACTGCCATTTTCCCAACTGCTCCTTCACATTGGAGCACTCCTCGCCATGGGAGCTGTCCCCACACTGGGCCACTCTGCCCAGTTGTCTCTAGAGATTGGAGCCAGCCCTGTGACTGCAGGGGACTTTCCAGACTCTCTCATGTCAAGAGACAGCTCTTTGCTCTAAACACGGAGGTTCCATTGTGACTTTGTTGATTGTGTGACATATACTGGCTGTTTTTTCCCCTTTCTGGTAGTGAGGAGTGAACCCAGGACCTTAGCACTGAGCTACATCCCTAGTCTTTTTTTAAATTTTTAGACATGGTCTTGCTAAGTTGCTAAGCTGCCCAGGTTGAGCTCTAACTTGCCATCCTCCTGCCTCAGCCTCCCAGAATTCAGACATAACAGTCCTGTGCCACCATGGCCAGCTGTGCTGCCATTTTCATGTGAACAAATGATACAATGGGCTTAGGCTTCTAGGGAATGAGAAGGTTTTCCCGCCCTTGCAGGACAGGAGGACAGAGTTCCGGGGGCTGGTAAGTGGAATGCTACACTAGCAACCTTTAAATGGAGCACAGAAGGGATCAAAGTGCCATGATACTTGGGTACCCAGGACTATAGAATGGTTTAATTTTTTTTTAAAATAGTTTTGATAACAGCTGTTTAATTTACCTCTTAGATGGAAAGCCTGGCAGGTTATTTGGGTCATGGCCTACAATTATAACTTTTACACATACAAATTTATTTGGACTTGATAAAGCTAAAACAGAATTCAAAGACATTTCTTAAGTTTTCCTTCCATGAATAATGGGTTGAGGGACCTCGCCCTAAAACAGAAATATGTTAGGAGCATACTAACACACACATGGAACTGTGCAGTGACTGCTTAATTCTAAGAGGTGTGCTGCTTAGACAATGGTCACTTCGCTTATCAGAGCAGTTCAGATAAACCCTTTTTCAGTCAGATGTGCGCGGATTGCAAGTCTACAATACCAGAGATTTTAAAACACTGACAGCGCGTCACGCAGCCACGCACAAAGCAGCATTCAACAGGAAGGACTGCCTGAGGAAGCTGATGCTCAGCTCTCCTCATGCTGATGCTGTTAAGATTTTGAAGCATTTTAAGATGAAAATGTTTCACCCAATACCAGAAATATGCCCTGTGTAGCTCTTTAAATTAAGGAGGATAAACTTGAGATGACCACTTGAAAGTGTGCAAAACACTGTAAATGTTGACTCAGTTTACCCTGTGTGGAGTATATCTGGTGCATGCCCTGACACCAGTGCCCTTTTACAGGAAGACTTCCTTTCTTTGACCACCAAGCCACCCCTCCCAACATCATACACACTGGCCTGGGCATCTTCAGATGGGATTTTAATTGGGTAGCAGGGCCACCCTTGACAGGATAGGCATGAGGTTGGCACTTAATTCAGCCTTTGGGAGACCCCAGGTGGACAATGTCCCGTGGAATTCATGGGGCTGCTTGGGGTCCAACAGCTGGAGCTGGTTTTGCTTCTTCGCAATACCAGCATTCTGGGAGGCTGAAGCAGGAGGATCACATATTCTACCCCAATATGGATGACTTAGTGAGACCCTGTCTCAAAATTTTAAAAAATCAAAAAGAGCTGGGGGTATAGCTTGCTTTGAAGGCCCTGGGTTCAATTCCCTGTACCAGAAAAAACAAAACTGAACTGATAGGGGTGGGCAGCAGAGAAACCTATCTTCCATGGGATCGAGGGGTGTGGTGAATGGCAGCCCAGAGTCCAGAGCCCCCAGTGTGCTTGCAAGACACCCCGGGGCCCTCGCTGTGGACGCCACCTCGTGTTCCTCCACCAACGCGCGCGTGTGTGTCTCCCGTTAACACCAGCAGCAGCCCACTGTGCTTTGCTGGCTTTAGACACTTACGGTGGTGTCTGAAGGCCCAGGCACCAAACGAGCCTGCTTGGGTCTCGGCCATAATTACATTCAAAGGAGACGCTTCTAAATAATTCAGGTCACAGCTGTGAACACCTGCAGGCTCTGTTTGTAGAAAAGATTTTCGCGAAGGGGAAAGTCAGCTTCCCCCCAGGCAGTGTGGGGCTGAGGGGGTGGGGAGGAGGAAGGACAGAGTTCTGCAGTGGTAGCTCCAGCCGCCCATGCAGTCGGCCAAGGGCCCTGTCCCTGTCGAAGCGCCTGGCTCCCGGCCTCTGTGCTGCCCGCACGCAGGTCCTAGTGGTGGCTGCGCCCCGCCCCCCGTCCCTCCCCTGTGACTGTGCTGCCCGGCCCAGTGTGTTTCTGCAGCGCTGTGGTGCTCAGTGTCCATAGAGGGCTCCACTACCACTGTTCCTGTGTACAGCGGCCTGAGGGCTTCTTTCAAATATAAAATTCCCTTCTGTGGGCCAGGATGTTGCCTGGCAGTGTCAGAAGAAGGGTACAGAGCCGTGTCCCCACCTTTCCTACCTCAGCCTCCCAGAGTGCCTGGATCATGTATCTATTTTCCTGACTGACAGTAGAGCACAGTAACAGGGGTCGGGGGGAGGGGTGGTGTTTCAGATACTGCACTGGTGGGCGTGAAAAGTGGGTACCAGGTAGATCTTCCTGACTCCCAAAACCCGGGAGCCTGAAAACTAAACAGATCCTAGATAGGAGAAGGCCCCTGTTCTCTTGCTCAGCTCTTTCTGGCTAAAGCAGTGACTTTGGCTGACTGGAGCACAGGGTAGTGTGGCCTCCACCCTCACCACATGTGACGCGAGGGCAGCTGATACCCCTAGGCCTGTGTCAGCCACAGGAGGCCAGACTGCAAGAACAGCCACACAAGCAGGCCGCGATGGCAACAAGCTCCAGGAACCCTGCACAGCACAACAGGATGCGAACTCACTTGCTTTCTGCTCACTGGTGCTTTGCACTGATGAAGCACAGGAGTGACGTCTGCTTTGCTTCACTGTTAAATCTGAGAAGATTCTGTTCTTTTATCCCATCCTACTTGCTGGACAGAGAACACACCGATGTGATGCCACTCACATCCCAGGTGCACAATGCTTTCTCTCTCTCACCCCTACATGGTCTGCCCTGAGCCTCCAGAAGGCCAAAGGGACAGCCCAGCTCTAGGCTGTAAAACACTTCTTAAGGTCATGGTGGCCCATGCCTGTAATCCCATCAGTCTGGGAGGCTGAGGCGGAAGGATCACAAGTTCAAGCCCAGCCTGGACAGCTTAGCAACTTACTGAGACCGTCTCAAAATAAAAAATACAAAGGTCTAGGGACATAGCTCAGCGTGAAGACCTCAGTACTGAGGGCGGGGGAAGACATTGCATATTATGAACAGCAGGTGACAACAGAGGATCTCTAGTTTGCCAGTGGTGACTGGATGGATGAATTCAGGAGCCAGTCAGCTCAACAGGTGACACGAGGTGGTAATAAAGCATCTCAGAATGTTGGAAGCATTTGAATATTCCAAGTGCTGCTGGCATCTGGTACATTTTTAGGGTGCACTTTCAAAGCATTGCACTCTGCCCCACATATATTACTTTGTTTTTCTGCATAGAATAAGTAAGATATTTTCTCAGTGGTGTCACTCATATCATACGTCTGCTTCACTGTCATCTGCTTCTGTGTCTTGGGAGCTCAGAGGACTTCGTCTAACACCGTAGAATGTTTTCCCAGGGGAGAAAAGTCATAACCAGCTGGAAGTCAAAAAGCCTTTTCCAAAAGTAGGGATGTATTGGTCAATATTCCTATTGACAGATATGACACCTGATACCAACTACTTAAAAGTAGGAGAGGTTTAATGTGGCTCATGGTGCAGGAGAGTCAGTCCATGTTAGCTGGGTCCAAGGCAGGAACGTCATGGTGAAAGTCCATGGGGATTAGAGCTGTTCACATTGTGGCAGCCAGACAGCAGAGAGAGAAGGGAATGCCAGGGAGGGAAATAGACATTTCCAGGTCATCGGACCATTTCCAGTGATCCAATGCTTTCCAGTCAGGCCCTGGGTACAGGGACCAAGTTTTGTCCCCAGGAAAGGCAAGCACCCAGGGTACCTCCTACCAGCAATGATCCTAGCTATGCAGTAGGTCAACCACTGATGGGTTCAGCACCTTCTCAATTCAATCACATTTCAAAAGCTTCTTAGTGAGTGAGGTTTGGTTCTAGATCTGAACCATAATAGGCACTTTGGTGACCTTTGAAGCAGGTTAGCATTCCCCAGAAGAAGCAAACGGAAGTACTGAAGTGAATGGCTTTTGTAAGACACATGCTGTATATTTAAATGACTAGAGATAGTTTTGTATTTTTTTCTCATACCACAGCCTTAAAAAAAAAAACACTTTCAAATGAGAGATAATAACAGATTTATAGGCAGTTGCAAAAATGGCTCACAGAGTCCTGCATCTCTTTCTCCTGCCCCCCACCCAAGGGTGATATTGATCAAACCCAGAAACCAACACGGTGCCACGCTGTCACTACCACCTCAGTCACTTTTCACCGGACCACTGGTTTTTAGCGGTACTGGGGATTGAACTCAGGACGCTGTGCTTGCGAGGCAGGCGCTTATTCCACTGAGCTATATCCCCAGCTCCAGACCACTGGTTTTTAAGGGGAAAAAAGCCCTCAGGAAATATACTCTTAAATTTTAGCAAGTATTCGAACTGAACAGCACACATTTTCTTAAGGAGAAATAAGCGACTCTGGAAGCTCCAGCTCCTGGTCCACACTGGTCGGACATCCCTGGGTCCACTCTGACCCACCTCATGGTGGATCTTCGGGCAGCAGCATCAGGTTTAGCAAGCACCCTGCTAAGTCATCTGGGCAAAACCTCCCACCCTGATGTGGGTCACCCTTGATGTGGCATCAGTTCTTCCCCCACCTGAAGTCCTAGCTCTGCCTTCAGTTCAGCAAGCACTCCCTGCCCTCACCCTCTCCTCTTAGCACATTTCCCTCTGCTCTGCCCCAGGCCACGAGTCCCGGCCATGTGTGCTGTATTAGAGTTGAGCATGCTCGCTCCCTCACCGTGATGGTCTTCCCCTGCCGTGATGGTCCTGAACAGCCTTCCTGCATCCCAGCATGGGTCAGAGCAGTTCTTCATTACCCTACTGTGCAACTTGCCACACACACATGGCCTGGGACCCACAGAAACAAAGGGGGCTCCCGGTTCCCATGGACCTCAGGCTCCAGAACAGAGAAAAGCCCAAAGGCCCATCGCAGGCTCCTGAACTTCCCCCAGCCTTTGGCTCTGCTCATCCACATGGGAGGCCCAGGAGGGGTTGTGGGACACCCCACCACGCTTGCTGTCCCTCCACCCATTTCATCAGCACTGGCCACCAGCACGTAGCCCATTCTTGGGCCTCTGCTAGGAAATCGTGGATTCCCCCAGAGCCTTCGTCCCCCTTTCTCCCGAGCCTCAGGAAGGTCCGAGGGAGCAAGCACTTACTCTTCTTGTCCGTGGTGTTGTGCACAGTCACCGTGGGCACTCCAGGACCTAGATTGGGTGGAAAAGAGAAAGACAAGACAGGTCATTAGTGTAGATGAGGACAAAAAAAGAAATGACTTTTCTGAGAACATGAGCATTTGCTGAGCATGGAGAGCCCACTTCGTGGGTCAGGGGTCCGCTGGAGGACTGAGGATCGGCCCCGCTGTGGCCAGAGTGTGGCACTTTGTCCCTGCACCTGAGACAGTCACCTGCAGCCAGGTACGGCGTCCATGGAAAGTTCTTCCATGAAGGTGGTACGCAGGTGAGCTCCACTCAGGGAGCCATGCTTTGAGTTCTAGTCTTTGGTCTCTGCCCTTGTCCCTCTGTGCTGCTGGGGGTGACAAGTGGGACTCCCAGTAACCCTTGAAGGGGAGCAACCACCTCCACAGGGCCCTGTGGTGGCGCCAGGAGGGGTGGTGGCAGGTGAGGGGGCAGGTGCATTTTAACCTGAGAGTCTTTTCCACCTCTGATCCATTAATGAGGACCTGGCCCCATCAGATGCTCAGGGGCAGCTGTGTAGTATTTTTAGAACACTGCAATGACATCGAGCACCATTTTAGGGGGTGCTGTATTTGGTTCATTTCCTCACAACCTTATGTTTACCACCCCAGTCCAAATGCCTGATGGTATTCTGGGGTCCTGATAAATCACCCACCCCGGCCTCAGCCTTAACAAGATGCCTGTCTGCTGGTACTCCAGGAAGAAGGCTGCTTTGTCATCTGCTCTCCTAGAATACTTCACCCAGAATTATGAAGGTAACGGGACCATTCTGAAAGCCTTTGTCTCAGCTGTTCCTGGCATCCCAGTCCCAGGCATCAGGATTTCAGGAGGAAGCACGAAGATCTGACTCAGCACAGCAGCCCCTGGCAGCACTGTGACACAGAGCCTCAGAATAAAAATGCTTCTTGTTGAGGACTCTGGGTGCTCAGAACTGTGTGGTGGGACATGTTGAAATCTCAGGACAGCATTTGGGCAGAAAGATAGCTGGAGTTTTGTGTCCTTGGTATCAGTCCCCACACACTCCCAGGGGCCATGTGGCAGTGGCTGAGGGCCAGGGTCTGCTATGGATGCCACCTGGTTTAGAGATCCTTCTGCAGAGGTGGCAGGGTGGATGCCCCTGCTAAGGCCCAAGGAGGGTGCTGAGAGTCCCAAAGGGCTCCATCCTGAGAGAGGGGGTGGGTAGAGCTGGGCCAGGGACATCCACAGGTCGTGGCTATGCTGGGAGACACAGACCATGGTACAGCAGTGAACATCACAGCAGGTGCCCGATTGCTCGGGGACACCAGACACCACCCAGTGCACACCAAGTGCAGGAGACCCTTCACCCTGCTGAGTCCTTCCCCATCCATCCAGAGAGGGCAGCCAGGTAAACCCTAGGATGCTATAACAGGCAGGTCCAGAATGAACAATGCTGATTCTCTCACTATAAACAAGTCCTCTGCAGTACTTAGAACATACCATTAAAAAGGCATTCCTGTGTACCCGAAATTCAAATATAACTGGCCATCCTGTGTCTCTGCCCCGCCACGTGGAGGGGCAGTGATCTGAGGGTCCACACTGATGGACCCCAAGAGACAGCACTTGCTGTGAGACAGCTGAGCACTGACTGCGGGTCTGAATTATTGAGGTTAGCTAAGTTTCCCACCCTCGGATGCAGAGCCCCATCGGGAGCCTGGCGGAGGAGGAGACCAGTTACAAGAAGAGGAAGAGTCCACGGGGCTTCCTGTGCGCATACGAGGAAGCACATTTGCTGATGAATAATGCAAACTATTATTATTTATTTAGCACCTACTCTGTAAAAGGCCTACTGCTAGATGTTTCTAATCTGATCTTCACAGCAGTTCTGCAAAATAGATGTTTCTAACCAGATTTTACAGAAGAGAAAACACAGGGGTCAGGAGCTTTCAGTCCCATCTCACCCCCACCTGGGGGAAGTTGCTGTGCCCAGATTGCTGCCTTCTCATCCTTAACTTGTGAATTTAAAACCTGTTTCTAAAGTCACTCAAAGAAAGGAATGAAATGACAAGTTCCATTTATTTCATCTCCCTGCCTCCCAGAAGTGACCCAAATGTTCCTAATGTGTCCTGAAATGTTTATCTGCAGATGGGTGGTCTTATGTACACATAAACACATATCTCACATGTACAGAGAAAAATAACATAAAAATAGTTGCAGGTGTATCTGCAAGCTTTACCTAATCTTGATGATAAATTATACTTACCCCAGTTGTTATTTTAAAAAATGAAACATAGCAGACAGATTTGAGATCACCAATGCATCTTCCTCTAATCTCTGTAAAGCTACTAGATGAAAATGCAGGGGAAAAGTTCTAAGACATTGTCTTGGGCAATTTTTTTTTTTGGATATGAACCTGAAAACACAGGTATCAAAAGGAAAAAATAAACAAAATGGGTTGACATCAAACTTCAAAGCTGCTGTGCAGTCAAGGAAACAGCAGAATGAAGAGATGACCCTCAGAATGGGAGAAGTCTGCAAACCACACCTCTGATAAGGACTCAATATCCAAAATATATAAGGAACCCACTATGTAACCAGAAAAGGGTCTGAATAAACCTTTTTTTGTGAAGAAGAAGAGCACTGGTGGGGGGATGCGGAGAAGGGGAAGCCTTGTGTAGCATTGGTAGGAATGTCTGACTGTGGCCATTATGGGAAACAATATGAAGGATGCACAGGGAATTACAAACAGAACCGCACAACCCAGGAGCCTCATGACTGGGTGCATGTCCAAAGGAAATAAAATCAGGATGGCGAAAAGACTTCTGTTCTCCTATGTTCATGCAGCTGTGGTCATAGTAGCTAAGATATGGAAACAACCTACACGTGCATCATTGGATGAACAGATAAAGAAGATGTGGTGTATGCACATGACAGAATACTATTTAGCCTCGAAAAGCAGGAAATCCCGTCCTTCTGACAACAGGAGCCAAACTGGAGGATGTTACATTGAGGGAAAGAAGCCAGGCACAGGAGAGCAAGGATGGCGTGATTGCACCCACAGAAGTTCACACTGAAGCTCACAGAGTGGGACAGTGCTCCCCAGGGCTCCAGGGGCTGGAAGGGAGTACGGGGGATGTTGGTTAGAGGATACATATTTCATCCAGACAGAAGGCATACATTTAAGAGCTCTATTGTGTAGCATGGTGAGTAGCGAATATATTGTTGAAAACTGCTAAGAAAAAGAACACACAGCCCATAGTGTAATATACATCAATGTACATCGTCTGATGACTGCAGGGGGAGGAGACCAGATTTCTGGCAGTATGGACAGGGACAGCAGCTTTGGGAAATAACTTATTCCTAGCTATGAAATGTGAAGACCCTCAGGCTGTGTGACCTGTTGGGGCCCCTCCTGGGAATTCATCTCACTGGATCCTCATGGGGTGTGTGGGAAGTGCGTTCACACAACCACTAACAGTAACACATCACAAACTACTCTTCTGTACATCAGCAGGGGAGTGGACAAGGGAGATGGGGTGTTCACACGGTGGAGTTTTTACAGCCCACAGGAAGAATTAGTGGGCATATTATACACACTGGCCTAGACAAATGCTTTAGGTACAAGGCTGATGAGAACATCAAGCTGCAGCTTGGTAAAGAGTGCAATGTACAGTCATCTGAGGACAGTTGCAAACCTGTACAACTTTGTTTTATAAAGCAGCAGGGTCTTATGGGTGCAATACCATTTCCCTAGTCTATTCCCTGTGGCTGGATCCATAGGGGCTTTTGTTTGTTTGTTCATTTTTACCACAAACTGTGTCACCGAAAGCCTCTTACGCAGTCTGTGTGCATGCTGGCTACCAAGATCTTACAGTGAGCTTTTGCTTAAGTGTTTGTGGCTGTAAACACAACAGCCCACCGAGCAAGTTCCCTTCCTGCTGGGCATGGAGGTCTGCACCCACCCCACTGTGCTCCCTGTGGCTCCCCTCCTGTCTGCCCTTTGTCCAGGGTCTGGGCTGGAAGATCTGCCTTCACAGGGTGCCTAAGGAGCAGATGACAAGGGGCAGGAGCAAGGGAGTTTGCAGAAGCACAGCAGCTTTGAAAACGTCTGAGCTCAGGACAGTTCTTGTCCTTACTGGGGCCCTTGGCCAACACCTGTCACCTGGCTGAGTCCTGGCTGGCCCCAGCGGAGCAGGGTGGCGTCTCCATCCCCTGAAGTGGCTGCAGGGCTGTGGCAGCGTGGGCAGGGCAGCTGAGGTTAGGGACGGTGACAGAGGTGACCACTGGAGGTAAAAACATTGTGCATTTTGGCAAATATTACCAAGTTGCCCTCAGTTAATAGCAGATCAAGGTCTAATGTTATCATTTTTGAAATTGCTTTTACTCTAATGGGGAAATATTTTAAATATTTTAAAATTTTTGAGCAAAGTTGGAAATCTTTTCAGGTTTATTGGGCATTTGTGTTTTTTGTGTTTTGTCTATGAACTGCCTCTCTTCTTTCTAATCACATTTAAGCTGCTCCATGACTTACACTGTTTGGGAAATTAGCTCTTCACCACAATGCTGCAGAGATTTCTCTTGTGTTCCTTAGAAGTGCTGGCAGCACCAATGATAGTATTACGTGGTGTGGTGGACTGATCGCTGGTGGTTAACTTGGAACACCCAGTGGGACTGAGTTAGCATGGTGCTGGGTGTGGGTGGCCCAGCTGAGGAGTGTTGCCAACAGCAAAGAAGAAGAACTGGAGGGGAAGGTGGTGCGCTGTGGATTCTCCTGCAAAAGCTTGTTGCCCTCACTGGCTTTCCCGTGATGAACTCGGCTATTCTCATCATTGGAGGAACTCAGACCCCACTGTCACCGAGGATGGCTGCGGTTCTTTTCAGGGGAGCTCTGGTCCTTACCTTGAGCATTGCTTCCTGACTCCAGAGCAGATCCCACAGCTTCCTGGCACAGATCCTTCATCCACTGGCACAGACTTTCTAGCTTCCAAAGTGGACCTTTGGGATTTTCCGGTGCAGATCCTTGATATAGACTTGAAGGAGACATTGCTGTGGGCTCTAGGCCTCCAGGCCCTTAGCTGGATTTTCTGGGTCTCTAGTATGTGGACAGATCTCCTACACTCTTTTGCATTTGACTCTGGGTGAATATTATCAAACAATCCTATAAACAATATGTCCTGTATTAAATTGTTTCTCTTGTGAACCCTGACTGTAACATGCAGAATTGTAATTTTAAAATCATAACTCTTTCTGCCCTATCCAAACAGACAGAAGGATGGATCTGCACTGAAATCCTTGGGCCCAGGATCTGTGCCTCACTCCCTCCACCTACCCTGTGTCTGCGAGTGGGTGCTGAACACAAAATGTTTGCCCAGCAGATTAGTGGTTAGTGAACGAGTGACCTGAACCCATGTGTGGCTGAGACCCATCAAGGTAGCAACTTTAAATTAGACTAAGGAAAGCTCTCTTGAGACCGCGCTTTGTGTTCTGTTCCCGATCATTCAGGCAGTGTCTTCTCTGCTGACACTTAGGGTGCCCCGCATCCTCACTAAGTGCCAAGGGTAGCCGACTCCATTTGCAGGATCGAACCAGGGTTCCTCTGCCTGAGAAGCTCATTGCAGCTCAGCCATCGTCACTGGTATTTTAATGCAGCTTTGTATTCTTTAGGCTGCTCAAACTCATCATCAGTACAAATTACACAGAAAGAGGCTACTACACGAAGGCTAAAGGGCCACCCTCTGTGTGATTCTACATCTGATGACTGCACATTCGAACTTGTCTGACTGCTGCCCTAATGTGCAACTGGGCTCCTCGCAGTGGCAAGTGGCCCGGTGTCTCAGAGGCCGAGACTCGCTCTGTGAGATCAGGGCTACCCACTGACTTGGAGATTTCTACAGTGGGCAGGGATCTGAAAATTGGCAGGTGACTTTAGAAAACACCTAAATCAAAATGAATTTTCTTTTAAAATATAAAAGAACAAGTAGAAGAATTTTGAATTGGAATTAGATATGTGGAAGATGTGAGACTTTGACAATCCTGGGTTAGTATTTATCTGAGATTTCTCTAAGAAGCACAGCAAAAACATAAGTAGCATGCACAAGATTTTGGGGAGCCTGTGATAAGCAAAGGGAAGCACTCCAAGCCTGTTTCAAGCAATCGAGGATGCTGTTGTTAATGAGCCTTAGGAGGATTTTCCTCATTAAAGTTTTAAATTGGTCTTTAAGTTTTTTCTTCTAAATCATCTTATGCACAAGTAGCCAAAACTAATTTATCTTTATTTAAGATCAATTTTGAAGAAAAGACAGCTTTGCCACTTTGCCATGCTGCCTCTCTCTTGTCTGTACGCAGAGCGCTGTGGTGGGAATCTGGAGAATCTTTCTTGCCGCTTCTTAGGTGCTTAGAATCTTACAGGGTTCTGCTTAACTGCTATTCTGACATCTGCATGTTGCACTTTCTTTTCACTTTGCATATAAGTCAATTCAAGTATGTGTTGCGATTCTAGTGTGTGCAAGCCACAGCGCCAGGTCCAGGAGAAAGAGATACAGATAAAGTATTTGTCAGAAGGGAAAGTAGAGTCTGTAGGGAAGACACCTACACCAAGCATCTTTGACGTCCCAGGCTCAGTGCAGTGGCCGAGTTCCACACCTGCCGTGTCCACACCTGCCATGGCTCCTCTAACCAGGAAGCAGTCAGGAGATTGGAGCCACTTGCAGCTCTGTACCAGCTGTCTTGTGGGTCCAGACAATGACTCTTCCACTGGGTCTCAAGTGCAGAAGGCAGATCTACTGAGGTCTACTTTTGTAAAAGCAATAGTAGCTTGGGCGAGCCCTACCTCAGCCGCATTTCCCATTTGGCGCCAGGCATTGTGCCAGGTGCTGCAGAGATGTCTTCTTAGCCTATTGCCACTGGGGCAATGAGGGTGCACTGGTCTAGACAGCAGGGCTCCCTCCAAGGTGTGAATGTTGCTGATGGCTGCACACATGCCCTGCACAGGAGGCTGTCTTCCTGCCTGAGGCAGAAGTGGGGAGAGAGGGGGCAGGGGAGCACAGGGTTCCTGCTCTGCCCTCCTCGCCCATCTCCTTGCACACCGTCTGGACTAGTCTCCAAACATGCGGTGTGCTGCTCATTGGATTTCCATTACTAGTTAGGCCATGCCAGGCATCTGATTCTGTGTGTGTTCACTCTTAGGTACAGACTCCGCAATCACTCGAGCAAGCACGTATGCACAGAAGTGGGAGGCAGGGACACGTTGCTGTGATTCTCTCTGTCCCATCCTAATATTTTTTAAGTCCTCCATGAGGGTGGCCCATGGCTGACGCACCTGGGGACAGGCAAGAGCACACACATGGGGACTGTGTGGCCAGTGACACAAAGGACAAGTTATACTTGTGTAGTCCTTGCTCACACCGGAAACTGGAAATTTGTAGTCTTTAAACTTTAATTAGCGATGGGTATCATTTTGGCTGAAGTTAAATATCTAATGTCTAAATGTATGTTGCTCCTGAGAGGGAAAATAAGCAAAGTTGAAAACACTAAAGTTAGAATCAATACAGATGGTAGTTTTTTGTGTTGAAAGAGATCCTGTGGGCAGAGGGGCAAACATTCAGGTCACATTAATGCCAAACTATGGATTTTGTAAACAGAAAATATTTATGTTTCCAGCTCCGTTCATGGTAGGGCATTTGCAGGCATTCGCTGGCACCTGCTTGGCTGGATGGAGAAACGGGACAGTTACAAATGAAAATGCAGTGATTAAAAAGGACATAAAACTGCAGGGAAAAAGTCATCAGAATATATTAGGCAGATTCATAGAGATGAGGCTTGTCCTCTTGCCTCTCATCTGCATCCATGGAGGGGGCTTCTATGACACATCATTTCCACCCACAGCTAACCTCTGCCTGTGTAAGCAATGGCTGCAACCCTGACGACAACCCACGCCTGTCTCCTGTCCGTATCAAAGAGCAGCTGAGCCCAGGCGGGGGAGGAATGCTCTGGCCTGGCGAGATAATTGGCAACGGCCCTGCTGTGCGCAGACTGCAGATCTCTTCATTTGCCAGCTCATGCATTATGGACGGCCGGGACATAAAGTGTATACATTGCGGTGATATTATCATACTAATACACAGGGAGCCGGCTGCGCGACCAGGACTGCTGCAGATAATTAAAATATTTGTTCTGCAGACAGTATTTCCTAGTCAATGCTGCAGAGGGGTCTTGTTGCTGTTTGGTTTTGAAACCTTGTTATCGCTGACATCAAATCTGGGATTTAGTCCTCCACCCCCATGCCTCCCAGCATTTAGTTTTGTTTCAATCCAATTTGATGTCCAGGGAACTTGAAAGTGCTTCTATTTCCCAGGCAGCAGTCTGAGTGGCACTGCTCAGCGGCGGTGGGGAAGTGGGTGGGTTGTGGGGTGCACTTAGCGATGATGGCGGGAGAGGTGGCTCCGCCTCTCCACAGACAGGGGTGCCCTCTTCCCCGGGGGGTTGTGGGGGACACCTAGGGCTTGTGACAGACCTAGGAAGAGAAACCCTCACAATGACAATAAAGATAAAAGAGAAAGGCTGCGTGTTCTTGAAATTCACCCGTTAACTTCAGTAAGTGACTCACCACGCCTTCCCATTTTAGGAATGTTTTGTGTGCGTTTAAGTTACAGTGTTCCATCAGCCTGAGAGAAGTTTTCAGATGTTTCACAGGAATCTCAGAGCTCCAAGTATGAAGGAAGAAGCTTAGTTTTGTACGAGGAATGCTGGCTGCTTGCTTCGTCCCTGCTGGGTGCCAGACTGGACTCTGGACCTAGGTCTCTGGTTCCGACTCCAGGCTTCAATCCATACCCTCCTCCAGCTTCTGGACTTCCCTGCACAGCCACTCCGTGACTCTGAAAGCTCTGCAGTGGTTGTCAACTAAAGAAAGACATTCCAATGTCTTTCCAATGGACTTCGAATGTTTAGGTTTCAACCATTCTTGGAACTTAGGACTCTTTTCATGACTTTGTACCCCAAATGGGGCAACACTAACAATAGGTTGCTGATGGACGGACAGCTGTGGAAATCACACCTAAGTTCTGCCCATCACTGGACAGAGCTCAGCTTTTCTCTTACAAAAGTGCAGAAGATCGTGGAGCCAAGTTAGGGGCTGGGGTATTATGGGTGTGATGCACAGGGCACCCTGGTGAAGACTGAGCAGAAGCAACAGTTCAGCGTTATGTAGTCCTTACATGTCTTGGGCAAAAAGATCATTCGACAAGAGTGAGTCCAAAACCCTCTCATAATGTCTTCATTTATTTATGACTCATTGTGGGGATGTGTGCCCAGCTTCTGGATCCAGGTGGACAATACCCACTGGGATGCAGAAATTAGGATGTGTGTGTGTGTGGGGGGGGCACCAGGTTCCTCTCAGCCACCACACCAAGGAGAGATCATATGTACATGCTGCCTTGCCCTTCAGGGTCATCAGCTCGATGCAGGACAGGTACTGTCATTAGCAGGTGGAGGTCTTGCAGGCCTGTGATGGTGGCACTTGCCTGGTCTTGCCTTCTTGTCTGCCTCTGTGTGCTTTACTCTTGGTGGGAAGCTGAGGGACAAACACTATCTCTGCCCCAGATTACACTGCTGTGCGACCCTGCCTCACCATTCTGGGCTGCTTTGTGTCCCGAGGGCAGCTCCCTGGTTCTGAGGTGCTGGTGGGTGGGGACACAGATGCACACAGGGTCACAGGATGACTGTGTGGTGGAGTAGTCCAGCCCGAGCCCCTACCTAAGATACAAAACTGCCCACAGAGTGGTCTTGTTGCTGTTTGACTTTGAAACCCTGGTACCTGTCTGTACTGAGGGCAGTAGAAGAAGCCAATTGTGTTTTAAATGAAAGCAGTCCTGCCCCTCCGTTCTTTATCCCGCACTGGGTTCCTACAGGTCCTCTCGGGGGAGCCAGAGAAAGTCTCCCATCTCCATGGTGATGTCCTGGGCTGCCCACCTTGTTCTTGACCAAGGATACGCACACAGCTCTGACTGTGACCCTCTTGTGCAGCACGAAGCACGAGGCATCCCCAGACCTCATATCTCTCCGCTCATGCTGCACCTTGCTGGGTAAACGCATTCTCTTGGGGACGGTTCTACTGCCCAGACCTCGGCACCTGCTGACCCCTGCCAGAACATCCTACCCCCTGATCTCCCGCACATCTTCCACAATGCGGTCTTGAAGATTCCTCCCTTCTCTGCAATGCTTCTTTAACCATTCTCTCCCTTGTCTGTGCCCACGGGAATAACAACAATGACAACAGTTGCTGATCAAGCCATGCTTACAAGTGTCACACTGTTCTGAGTATCTCACATACATGACCACACTTGTTCCTTAAAATAACCCTATGTCTAACTCTATTTTGGGGGGGGGTACTGGGAATCGAATTCAGGACCTTGTGCTTGCCAGGCAGGCGCTGTGCCACTGAGCTATAGCCCCCGCCCCAAAATAACCCTATGAAATATGTACTACTCCCACCTTACAAATGAGTAAACTGAGGCACAGAACGGTACGCAATGATACCAACATTTACACTCAAGAGGCCTGGAAGGTGCCATCCACTGCCTCCTGATGCCAGCTTCTCCCCATGGCCATGTGGGCATGTGTATTTCTTTATCATAAAGCAAGCAGCAAAACTTAGAGTGGGTTCTCAGGCACGTCGGTGAGCTCAGCAGACTTGAGCCACTTTAATAAGGTGGTCCTATGCTTCCCTGCCTGTAAAATGGCTCTAGGACTACGGCTCCTCTGCAAGGGTGTTCTGTAAGTGGCAACTCACATGGGATGCTTGGAGCAGACCATGCCCCATGAATCTCGGGGTGTGTACCCACCACTGCTATCACTGTTAATCTAATCTTGCTTCACAAGGGGCTCTCTCTGTCCATTCTCTCACGTCTGCTCCCAGCCTCCCCAAATCACACTAGTGAGGAGGGAAAGACCTTGTGAGACTAGAAGCCACAGCACCAGGAGACAGGCTACAGACACCTGGCCATCAGGAGCACCGGTCTTTTCCTTAACCCTCTTCTCAGTCCCTGCGCTGACTGCACCCCTGCCGTGCTGGCCTCGGCCAGGCCCCACCATCACCTCAGAATGGGCCCCACATTGTGTGAGCTATTTCCAGGTGGGGCCTTTACCATGTTGTGCTCCTGCCCCCCCCCACACCCAGAGTCCCCCCCACTCCCTCCTGGGAGTCTCTCCCACTTCTGCATCTGAAAGGACTGACCCTACCCAACTCTGCTTCCCAGGGCCAGGGCAGCGTGTGGAGCCTTCTACTTGGTGCCCTCTGTCTTCTCTCCGAAACAAAATCCTTAGGTATTTGAGGCAGGAATACGGGGGTGCAAGGGTCCCTCATCCGCTTAAATCATCCTGACTCTGTGTCATTATGTGCAGACGTTTGGTACAACTGAGTTCTGTTTCCGTCAAGCAGACTTTTCTTATTACTCAACCTTTCTGCCCCCGCAGTTCTTTAATCTGCAAAAGGAGGCACTCGCCAGATCGGAGAGCTTCAAAGACAGCCTGCAAGTCTCCAGAGGAGCCGCGATTTCCATACTGGGCTTCCCAGGAAGTTGCCTTTTGAAGAAGGCTCTGAGGCTTAAAACAAGTTACAAACATTTGGATTAGAGGGTCTTACCTTCCTTCTCCCCTCACTGTGCATTTATTTAAAACACTCCCATCATCCTCTAGTTGGAAGCAAGTGCTCAGGCCTCTGAATTATTTAACAGCTGCCTCGCTGCTCCTCTGCCTTTCTGCTTTCCCTGTGTGTTAGTGTGGTCGGGAGCACGACTCTGCTGCCACCTCAGCCTGAGCCCTTAGCGACTCTCGGGATGCAGCCTGTGCAGATGAATCCCAAGTCCCTTGCAGACACACGACCCTGCCTCTATGTTTCCTTTAAAGAAATGAACAAATTTCAAAAATCAAAGCTTCCTTGAGAGGTGTGCTTTTAAGTCTTGGCTTTGGAACAGGGTGGCAGAAAAAGAAGTGAGTGGGAAAAAGACACTGAGAAAGGTGTTAGGTCTCAGGTAATGATTGTTCTGGAAAACACCACCAATCCAGGAAGAGGAAGGAAAAAACCGGCAACCACACACCTGCAGGTGCAGTGCACATCGCGCCTGTGTCACGGGAGTGTTCGTGTGTGCCTGTGCGTGTGTGACTGCACACTCGCCTACATGACTGTGTGCACAGGTGTGACTTGTGCGTGCGTGTGCACATCTGTAGTGTGTGCATGTGCACACATGTGAGAGTGTGCACATGCGTGACTTGTGCACATGTATGCATGCTGTATGCAGATGTGCGTGCACTGGGCCAAGACTAATCCCTTAAATTCATCTTTCAACTTTTCTTGGTTGTTAAAAATAAAATGTCTTCCTCCCAATTTCCTCCTCATTTCTTGACATGTTGGTGGGCAATTAAGCATAATTTCCACAAAGTTAATGATGTCTAACACCACAGTGAGGTATCTGAGAACACACACACGCATGCTCCGTGGAGAGCAGGTAGGAGTACAGCTTGGGCAGCCACACAAGTGACAGCTTTAATTAATCTTCTGCATTGTTAGAGTGTGACAGAACAGATGTCCTCTCTTGAACGCCAGGCTCCTCCCTGTGCGCTGCTGTCATCAGGAACCCAGCTCATTGTGTGGGTGGGGAGGGCCGCCCCGTGTGCTGCCGAGGAGACCCCCACAGGTAGAGGGAAGGCGAGGCCACCACACACAGCCCTGTCCACTCAATAGGCACTGAGGAGGCCACGGAGGAGCTCTTAGGAATGACCACGAAGTGACCTTCGGAGACTTGGCCCCGGGGTTTGCTGCGGTGCAGCAGAAGAGAACTGAAGGCTCTGGAGCCACAGAAAGAACATGCAGAAGGCTGCAGAGGGCGGAGGCGTGTGTGACACTGCCTGTCACTGGGACAGACACCTTTGCCAGCGCTGGCTATGTTGACAGGCACAGGGGATACCTGGTTTCAGTACACCAAGGTGAACCATGGACCTGAAATGGATTTACAGAGACACTAAGACTTACTCTGATTTCAGAAAAATGAAAACAGTAATAATTCCATCTCAGAAGTAGGGAAATGGTGCTTCACACCATTGAAGGAAGGGCTTCTCAAACTCAAGCCACAGCGGAACCCCGAGGGCTGGGGGAGCTGGGATGGCGAAGGTGAGTGCTGCTAGCATCTCTGATCCCAAGTGTTAGTGACAGGGCCTCAGGGTCTGCTTATCTAACCGAAGCCATGCACTGCATTTGACGCGCTCTGCTCCAGAGTGGCAGCATGCAGCAGGTCCTGTCCAGCTAGCTCAGGCCAGCAGAATCCCGGGTGGGTAGCAAGGCTTTGAGGAGTATGTGCTGGGGACCACGTCCGTGCCAAGCACTGTCCTCTATTGTCACATGGCACCTTCTGCCACATATCTGTGTCTCTCCTGAGCAGAGTCGCACTGGGTGACAGACCCACCCTATTCCACTATGCCTCGGCTTAGTTAATCATGCCTGCTATGATCCTGTTTCCAGGAAGGTCCTGCTGGGGCCACGTCTTCAGTGTGTTTCTGGAGGCTCACTATTCTACACAGAGCAGGGTAGGTTGTCAGAAAACACCCTGGCCCCACCTGCCTAAGTCCTTTTTATCCTCCTTTCCCTCCAAGTGTCCCCACACGTATTTTACTTAGGTTGAATTCCAGCATTCCCACGGCAGCGAGGCCCAGCCCAGCAGCACGCATCACAGGAGCAAGGGATGGGTAGCCCAGTCCCCAGAGCTTTGCTAGGACTACAGACACTGGCCCCAAGAGGCATCAAAGAGGGGCTCTCTCAGTCCCAGGCTAAAAGATAATGACTGTTTCTGTGAGGAATGAATTCAACTGTACTTCTCAGACCCAGACAGTCATGACCCTACAGGGGAAGAACAGGCAGAAGTTAAAACCATGAGCTGAGCTTTCAGTCTTTGGAACTTCCACTGACAACGGCGCAGCCCTGTTCTTTGAGCATTATGGCCTCCTCTGTGGCCTGTGAGCAGGGACTAAATGCAATTGACTTGCTTGGCCGTTGTAAGAGCAACGTAATGGGGAGCTCCTCTGTCCACCTTCCTGAAAAGTGTTGGTCGTTTTTGCCTGACTTAATAGGTATTATTGACTGATGGCTAAGTCGTGTTATGTTTCCACTTATTAGAAGTAGGATGTGAACCTGGCTTCACTGCATGAAGAAGGACCAGTGGCCTCACCTCTGAGATGCCGGGTCAGAGCTGGTTGCAAGGACAATAGCAGTCACAACGTCATCAATATCGTCATAACCATCAGCATCACCACCGCCTCCACTGTCAGTACCACTTCCGTCTCCAACGCCACCACCTGCATCTCAGTCACCTCCCTCAGCACTGCCACCCTGCACCGCTATCACCACCACCAACACTCCTGTCACCACCTCCACCACGGCCACCACACCATCACCATCGTCACCGACAAACACAGCCACATCACCAACAGCCTCCGCAGGCAGGCCCGCTCCAGGTGGTCTGTCGGTAACACAGAATCTGAACAGGGTCACAAGCCCGCAGGGGGCTGCCATTATTCCAAGTTTACAGAGGAGGCCAGGGAGGCACGGGAACACAACTCTTCTTGCTGCTTTCTTCTCCCTGCATGATCACCTGCCCTCTCCCCTCCCTTCTTTGCCACTGACCAAACCCTTTCTCAGCTGCCTGCAGCACTGAGTCTTCTGCAAGCCACTTGTTCCATTCAGCTCCTTCCTGTCCCTTTGTGTATATTCATCTCCTGGGACACAGGTCTCAGGCCTTCATGCCCTCCAGCTGCCCACGTATCCCAGCACCCAGGGCTGTGTCCAGCCAGCACCCACCATGAGAGAAGACAGCCACCCTTGACAGAAGCTCTGGGCAACCCGTATTGCCCCAGGCTTGGTCCTCCTCTCCTGGCTTCCAGCTGTGCTGAGCCTCCTAGGGCATGGCTGCCTGAAGGCAGGGCCCCTGTGTGTCCTCTGTTGCACCCATCTGTGCGTCCCTGGCATTCACGGTTGTGTCTGCTGAACAGTGGGATCACAGACTTCTCCAGTCAAAGGCTCATTTCCTCAAGGCCCCGAGGAGGCTGACGTGGCCTAGTCAGGTAGCAGGAGACACCAGGCACTGGGAATCAGGTGGGTTGGCTCTGCGAGGAAAAGGGTGATGTGCTGGGCTGCAGCGCCCTCTTGTGTCTGCGGGAGACTGGGCCCAGAGAAATCAAAATTGTCCTGAGTGGCTGCCGGCTCTGCCCTGGCCAGCAGAGAAATGGGTGGGACCTTGCTGTGGAGAAGGGACAGGCGCATGCTGGCCTTGCAAAGCAGCTTGCGGGTGCCCCAGTCACCTTCACGAGTGTCCGTGGGCTCCGTGGGTGCAGAAGAGACCTCATACACGGGCACACTGTCCACTCCCACACAACTCCTAGATGTGCAGGGGAAGACCTCCCGGTCTTCTGGTGTGCGTGTGCCTGTCACCACACCCAACCACAGACCTCTCAGTTCCTTCTCCCTGTCCACTACGAGTGCCTCACAGGCAGAGACAGCCTCATTCTCTGGCCCCAGTGCCCGGCTCACTGCCTGGCCCTCAGTAGCTGCTCAAATTCGTGGGCTGGATGAGTGAGCGAAGGGTCTCACCCTGTCTGGGGGAAGGTGGCAGCTGATGAAGGTGCCCTGTCCCCGGAAGTGGGGTGAGAAAGACACTGGGCAGCTTTCTGCTTCTTCAGTAAGGTTGGCTGCATTCACTTTGCAAAGCCTCCTAGTTGACTGTCACGTGAAATTAACTTACGATAATAAAGAGACATAAGTGCTTTTTAGGATTGCAAAGAAGTGTCAGCATCTCAAACTAGGAGGCCATGCAGCCTGATTCCCACGTGCTCTGTTTAATGGAAGCACAAAGCTTATGTGAGGACAAACAGGAGGACACTGCGGGATGATCCACTTCGACAGGTGTTTGCGGGACACAGCAGCTGCTCTCAGTCCTCACCACTGCTGTCATCGAAGGTGAAGCCTTCTGAGATAAGGGACTCACTTGGTGGTTATTCCCTGGGTAAAGTTTAATTCAAACAGCCCTAGGAAGAAAGGCACCTCAGTATAGTAATAAAAGAGCTTGTCCTAAGTGGCAAATTCCCCAGACTTCATAATTAAAGTGCAGAAATAGATGAGGATGCCTGGTGTCACTACCTTTATTTAATATTTTTGGCAATTCTAGGAAAAGGGAAAATAGGATAAAATAAAATAATAGGTGTGAACACTGGAAAGACATTCCTTCACACTGGTGGCCCAACACCACCCTTCGAAAACCTGGCACTGCAGATAGAGAGACTGAAATCAGCAAGATGGTTTGCCAAGGGGGCAGAAACAGAAACATGCAAAGGTGAATAACTCGGCTTATAAAATAAATCATGTGAAAATGGACATGGAAAAATGTTTCGAATCCCTCAGTGACAAAAACCATAAAGCCCTCAAAAGTACGCTTAACTCTGAAAAAGGCATAGGTCCTAGATGAATAAAACTGTGCATGTTCACAATTTATAATTCTCAAGTGATGAATTATATATTCATGATTTATCATTTTCAAAATTTAGAAATTTTAAAAATACCAAGACTTCTAAAATTTCTCGCTTCCTTGTTAGTGTGTGTTTTTGATACATGCTAAACACTTTCACCGTGGGGGATTGGAAGACATGAAAAGCTGTAGGACACACTCCTGCTCATACTCCAGTTTGTGAGAAGTCTGATTTCAAGACTTTGGTCTTTGAAAAAGAGAAACAATGGCTTCAGGATATCGGTGGAAACTGCTCCTTGCTCAAATGAGAGAGGGAGCCTCATCAGGCATCAGCACATAAGGCAGAGAAGGTGCATGGGGGGCTCCTCCAGCAGAAGCAGCTTCTCTTCAGCAGCTTCTTTTACTGATCTTGTTTTTGCAAGAAAGAGATCTTTTTCTCCTTTTTGAATTTCTACTCAGTTCTCAGAGGCCCTGGATTAGTGAGACTGTGGACCATAGAGTGGTGGTATCTGTGGCTGTGGAAGGTGCCCATGGAGACTGTGGATCATAGCATGGTGGTATCTGTGGTTGCAGAAGGCACCCAACTCCCCACTGAGACAGTGCGAGTATCCTGACTTTGCTTCTGCCTGAAAAGCCCAGTGGAAGGTGGCCAGGGAGTGGTAGGTGGCAGAGTACAGGGATTTGCCTCAGTTTGTCCTGTGAAAAGACTTTTCTTGGGAGATGAGGGTTCTATGGTCCTTTGCCCAAGGCAAGAGCTGCGGACCAGAGAGGGCTGCTTGTGAATGAGTTGGAGAGCCCTGCGCACTGCAGAGAAGCCAGGACCTGCCTGTGGAGGGTGGAACAGGGTTCTGGAGAGGATGTGTAGCTATGGCCATGCTGGGAATGGGTGGGTGACCCTCACACAACCCAGAAGAGTACGTCCAGCTCCTCTACCAAAACCACATAACAACTGACCACAGAGCGGAGGAAGAGATGAGAACTGGGGTCAGAGCACTGGACTCTCCTGCAGAAGGCTGGGAATGTGCATGGTCCTCTCTCTGGGTGTGCCGGCCTGTAAGGTGCTGTGAAAATATGGGAGTGTGTGTAGTGGGATACATGCAGGCAGGGACTTCAGCCAGAGCAGATCAAGCAACACAAGCAAGCATGAACATGAAGCCAGGTGTCTGGCCTCTAAGACTGGCTTCAGAGAACTTAAAGGGTGTGAAAATTAGGATTGATCCAGCTCACGGATTTTTCTCTCTGTCTCTGAGGAATCACATGCTCAAAGTGAAATGAAAGATCACCACTACTCTTCAGGAGTGTGAATAAGATCATGTGCTCACTGTGGTGTTGGGGCATAGAGATAATGCTCCGAGACTGCTTGAGCTGCTATGAGGTCAGGGCCACCACTAGGAACAGCCAGGAGCTGACCAGGGTGAGGTGGTGTTGATTCACCTCTGCTGAAGGGCAAAGCATGCTGAACTCAAGCGCCAATGCCTCCCGCTGGCCAAGGTGCTGAAAAGCAAAGGTATTCCTGCATGGAATGGGCTGTGCACCTAACTGACATTTGGGGAGTGTCCACAGGTCCTTCATGGAGCTTCCTACAAGCTCCTTTCTTGACACCACAGAGCCTGGCTGTTGCCCCACCCAAACAGGGGCGTCTGACGCTGTCACACAGAGGCGAGTTGCTGCCGTCTCCTTAGCTGCTCCTGTAGCAGGCACCAAGTCAGCCTAGTGCTGTGCTGACCCTGCCTTGCTTGCTGTGCCAGAGCTGCTAATGCCCATGACACCCTGCTAGGGTGGCCCTTCCACAGTGAGAAAACACTCTCTGTCTCCTGAAACCAAGGCTCTATCTGCCCTTGGACTGCATATTGTGTCTGGACTAAGGCAGGAGCGGGACTCCTGTGCCCTGGGTTTCCAGGTGATAGCCCTTCTATGAGTTTTCTGGAAGTGTTTCTGCCTTCAAGTCCTTTTGGGCTATGTGATTCCAGGCAAGGAGACTGGATCCAAATGATACCCACTGATCAGAGCTGGCCACGTGTCACTGGCACAGCAGGAGTCTGGGTGCCCTTCTGCATGGACATCTTCCCGAGTCCCCCAGTCTTAGGCAAATGTGCTACTAAAATGCCCCTGAGTGATGTCTAAGCTGCAAACCTTGCACACCTGTGGCTGACACATAACCTGAAGTGCCCAGGCCTTATCACAGAGGAAGGACAGAGGGAGGAAGAGGCATAGTGAAGACTAAGGGTCAGCCTCAGCAGGTCTGAGCAGCTGGAGATTCTCCAGGGACCTCCCATGTACCTTCTATAGCCAAAGTTCCCTGTGGTTCCTGAAGTGTTCTTCCATGAGGTGCCCAAGGCATTCTGACTCTGTAGCCTCTGGAGAGAGGTCCTGTGTTCACTCTGTTCATCCTGTGCCAGGCTTCCCAGAGGGACTCTGGAGTCCAGAAGGGAGCCAGAGAGGGCGTTAACAGCAAGGTCACTGTTGGTCTAAGATTGAGAGAAGTTCACAAGGGGCCCAGGGGGATCACAGGGGCCCTTTACACCGCAGCTGGATGGAGAGCTGGAGCACTCACTATGGCTTCTTACCAGGGCCAGTGGTGTAGATGCCACTGTACAGCAGGCAGGACAAGCACCCTGACCATGGGAGGTGTGGCTGTGACCCTCACTCTTGCAAAGCTCTGTGCCAAGTGCCTTTGATGCCCAGGACTTGGTCTTCTGAGGTTGCAGCCATTCCTGAGGTCATCCTAGAAGTCCCTTGCAGAATTCTTGTGATGGCTTTGAGCATGCATGCTGGAGACACCCCTGCCATCCACAGTCACAGACCAGGGGGAGCAGGAAGCTTGGAATTCATTACTACTCCACCCTTGAGAGACTTGGAAGCACTAGGGCACCCACATAGTGCCGGGGTCTGAATGTACATTTCCAAGTCCCAGTGCTGGAACTCAGATTCCCACTGAGCCACACTGGGGGCCCTGTCTGAGGTGCCATAGTCTGAGTGGAGGAGGGGGTGTTGTCGAAGTGAGTTTGCCTTCTCTTCCCTCTCTCCCCATGTGGCACCTTCTGCCATGGAGGACAGAGCAAGCACATCCCCACTGGCCCAGTCACCTTGCTTATGCATGTCCCTACTTCTAGAACTATGGGCCAAGCACACTTCTGTTTGTCATCCACCAGCCAGAAGATACCATCCCAGAGCACAATTGCCAGATGGTCAGAAAGCTATGGCTGGTGAGTTCTAGTGTCCTGTTGCAGCCCAGTCCTTCCCTGCTGGGGACTTTGCATGTTCCCTGCATGGCATGTGGCCAACCCACTGGGCACCTAGCAATGTCTGTACACCTATGGATAAAGATTAGGCATTTACAAACACAATGATGTGTGCTGTTGGTGGTAACGTGGCTTGCAAGATGGCAAGACTGCATTAGACATGCAGGACAAGGTAAATAATTGAAAAAGTTGAAAAATGTAATGTGTAGGCTGATGAGTTGACTTTGAAATTGAAATATCAGCGTGGGGGCAAGTTTAGGGTTTATGGTCATTTTAAAACAGGCATTTAGAATCTATATGGAAGTGGGCTGGATAGAGGTGTATAGATAGCTGAATACATTGAGGGGCCTAGGGGAAACATTTTAATATTTTCTCCATAAGTTATAATAATGTAGTATAATTGTGTTCCTAAAAAAGATACAGGTGGTCCTTGACATATGATGGTTTGACTCCATTTTTCTGAACTCAGGGTAGCACAAAGGCAAGGAGCATTCAGTAGAAAATGCTTTGAATGTCAGTCTCTTCCTGGGCCAGTCTCATGCAAGCTGACCTTCTCTTGCGCTGATGGCCACAGTTCCCTGTGAACTTGCACCACAAGGGACAGCTAGCGACTCTCTATGGTGAATGCATTTTTGAGCTAGGATGCTTGGTAGGTTCAGGTACTAAGTGTATCTTTCTTGTCTTTCTTTCTTTGTTTTTGGAGACACAGTCTTGCTGTGTAGCCCAGGATGCTCCTGAACTCTCTTCAATCCTCTGCCACAGCCTCCTGCTCAGTGCTGGGATTACAGGTGGGTGCCATCATGACTGGCTAAAATGAATTTTGTGTATTTTCACTTTCCACTGGGTCTCTCCGAATGAGACCCCACAGTGGGTCAAGAGGCACCACAGATCAATTACGGGGATACGTCCCCATTTTATCTGACCAGGTGTCAAACACCTCCCACCGAACCTACCTGAGAAGACACAAACTCAAGGGGAAGAAAAGTGAGGCAAAGCCTTTTTTACCTGACTTCCCATATTTTAAGAAAATATTTGTAAAGAAACTTTAAAAAACCACGTAGAGCAAGCTTGTTCATGTAGTAAGATTTTGCCATTCGCTGACAGCCATGGCCACAGGACTGGGTGAGTGCCATCCTCTGGGTGGCTTCTTTGGTAGCAGGGTATACCTATCCTTTAAACATTTACATGGTTTTAGAAACATTTTATGGAACTTTCAAACTCAGAGGAGTGTTTCAAGTCCAGCGTGAAGAGCAGTGAGGATATGAGGCTGGGCCCCTGGCCAACGCTGTCCTCCCTGGTCGCAGCCTACGTGTTTACTGTGAACAAAGCCCACAGCAGGCAGCACCACCACATCTAGGAAGCTCAGAGCACAGGCCCGGGACTGCCATGCATTTTCCTACCCACCTGGCCTCTGCTAACCGTCCTAGGGACAGCCTGCACCACAGCCTGCTGGAAGCTCCATGTAGCACCGAACACCAGGGATGCAAGTGTGTCCCTGCCTGGGCCCAGCCAGTGCCAGGGACGGGTGCAGCTACTGTCCCGCATTCCTGCCTCTACCCTAAACCCTAGCCAGGAGGCCCCGGGCTCTCCTCCGCAGACCCATCTGCTGAATGTCATCTCCTGTTCACCATGCCTGCCACCACTCACCACCCTGAACCCCAGAAACACTCCTCATTGTGCTTGGGCTCCAAGCCCCCTGCCAGGTGCCCTGGTGGTGGCTGGGTGTCCTTGTCACCTGTCACAGTGCAGCCACCCCATGACGGGCTGCCCTTCTGGGCAGATGTCTGCTCTGTCCTGGGCCAGCTGAGGTGTTAGGACTAAGGTGGGGGAGGGCAGGAAACAGGGAGGGGAAGTGAAAGAGGAGCACAGGAAAGGGAGGCTGAGAGGGAAGGGGAGAGGAGGCGAGGGGAGAAGAGGAAGGGAGGGAAGAGAAACAAATGAAGATGAGGATGAGGAAGGGCTGGTTTAGCATTTCAGCACCCACTAGATATCAAACTGTGCCTGAGGGGGTGGTTTGACGGTGGCTTTTATATCCCTGTAACAGCTGACTAAAAATAGTATACATTACCATTCTACGCAGAAGTAATAGAAACTTAAAACTCATCTTGTCACTGTAACTTAAATTACAGGCTAGGAAATGATGTCTAATAGGTCGCTTTGACTTTGTGATCATGGGTTCTTATTCATGTCCATTTTTGTCTCATGTTGTGTGGACTTAACAGCTATGAGCTACAGAGTAAGTGGCTTTTAAAATGTGCTTGGAGTACTGAATTATCATTCAACAGCTGTCTGACATTGTCTATCCCTTCTCTGGGAGAACAAATTCAGTGGAAGTGAAAGCAGTGACGCAGATGTCTTGGCTTAGTTTGTTTTGAATATGACAACTGTAAGTACATTATGATCCCACTCATTTCTACATAGAAGAAGGGCTGCTGGCCTACTTGACTCCAGGTCTGAGGAAGAAACTTCCTCAGGGGTTTGGGTCTTTTTTAGATTTACTTTTAAAGCCTCCCTCTTCACCCTCTGCTTTATTGTGAGGTGGTAGCGGAGAAGTCGTCTGCTCTGACACACTGCCTCACACAACTTTCCTCCTCATCTTTGGGTCTGGTGGAGATGTGCAGGTCCTCCTCCTTGTGAGTCTTTGTTAGTCCATCAAGCAACGCCAGAACACCAGCCACCCAACAGTGACCTGAGACACCCAATAGTGATCCTGGAACACCAGCCACCCAATAGTGACCCTAAGAAACACCAGCCACCCAACAGTGACCCCAAATGCCCAATAGTGATCCTGGAACACCAGCCGCCCAACATGACCATCAAACACCAGCCACCCAACAGTGATCCTGGAACACCAGCCACCCAACAGGGACCCCAGACACCCAGTAGTGATCCTGGAACACCAGACACCCAACATGACCATCAAACACCAGCTACCCAACAGTGACTACTGAACACCGGCCACCAGTGATCCCTGAAACCAGGCATGAAAGAGTGACTGCAAACATAAGCTCAGTGTGACATAATTCAGGAAGAGGACAAGGACTCTGGCCCGAGGAATCAGGGCTATAAAGGGAAGTATCCACATCTAACACTGTCAGGGAGTACTTTTAGCATAGAGTACTGACCAAGAATAGACACTGAACTTCATCTCTAGAAGAGGAAGACAGGTTTAGGAAGACAGTGACTTTCTCTAGTGCTAAGCCAATCCTCACTCCTTTCCTCAACAGGCACATAGGTGCCATTTCTACCCATAAAAACCTTCACCTTCATGGGCATCAAATCCTTATCAAATGCACACACTGTGAGGGGAGAAGGTGCAGCTTCATGGCCACCACTCATTGCTAGGATGAGCTGTTGCTCCCATCCCTGCAGTTGCTAAGAGTTTATGTTTGTCACGTGTGGGGTGAGTGCCTCCTATAGTCCCCTGTTGACTAATGGCTTTATAGGGATGCACTACTAGCATATAAACCCCTGGGGGTGGGGTAGTGATTGGAATCAGTGTCTTCTGTATTCTTATCTACATGTGAACCTCCCATGTTTTTGAAGCTATGTAACTGCCCCACATGAAACCAACATGTTACAAGAGTGTGACCTCGATCGTAGCTTTCTTCTCTTCCTGAGGGCATTTCTCAGCCTTACTTCCTGTCCCTTCTCCACATCTGCTGTGCCACACACGTGGAACACTGGTGACAAGGCTAGATTAGCAGGGTTTAGGCACCGATGGGCACAGCAGAACCCCAGCTCTGCAGATAGGCAGTGGGGCCCCATGCTGAGTCTACTGTGAACAGGCAGGAAGTGCCCCAGAGTCCAAGGAAGGAGGGAGAGGCAGTGGTCAGGAAGGAGCAAAGAGCTGTGTCTGGGAGGTCGTATGAGACACTGAAAGGTCAGAAAGAATCCGTAATGTTTTATAGGCATCAAAAGAACGTCAATAGAAGGACAGGCATTTCTTCCAGCAATGGCCTTCAACAGAAGCCCTGCCATGGTTCTGTGAAATTTTGGCCTGAACTTTACAGATGTTGAAGCTGATTAATACAGACTATAAATTTTACCCCCATTCCCTAGTGTGTAATTTACACATTTTATATCTACCACAGTGGTCCTATTGCCCCTGTTGGTTCACAGGTGAGTCTTCTCTCACTGAATGCTTCCAAATCCCTTCTGTCCACTTCAGGAACAAGAGCTGAGTGAGTACATGGCAGAAAGTTAAAAATAATTTTCTACCAACGGGATTTATCAGATGTTGCTCCATTGTTTCTGGATGTTGTTTAGAAGCTGTGAAGTCTGATACCATTTGGAACATTTAGAAAAAGGAAAGGAAAGAGGAGAGAAAGAAAACCACATTTTTATTCTTCTCCTTGCACTTCTATGCAACTTCTAACCCCGAGATTGTCAAATTTCATTAGGAGATATCTAACTTCAGTCTCTTCCAAAATTTTAAATTTTTATAATTGTATTAAGTAGACCTTTTCTCTCTACTGACTCATAATTCAGGACAGCTTTTGTCATTGTGTTTTAGTTTATTTTCCAACAACCTCTCCTTCTGGAAGCAAAGGATCACAGCACATTTCCTGGATCTCTTATCCACAGTTCCCCCAGGCATTTCTGGATTTTCCTTTTCATCCAGTTGTATGTTGTTCTGGGAAATCCCTCAGCTGCTTTTTCTCTGGTGTTGCTCCCTGTATAATTTTGTCAAAACAAGAACACTTTAGAGAGTGAAGGGAGGGAACTAACGATAATACCAGGTCTTTATTGCTGCTTGCCAAGCAGTGTCCATGGCTTTCCTGGGGGCCTCATAGATCCAGTTCTCCTTTTGAACTTTTAAAAAATAATTTTGTTGAGTACTTGAAGTCCAGAGCAGCCAGTTGCCTTGTTTTTCACAGCAGCTTGCCCTTGCATCATAGAATCACACCTTCTGGGGTGCTGAGACATCCCAGATCAGATGTGCTGCAGCAGGCAGAGGGGTCTACAAGGTATATTCGCAGATTCCCTTTTCTGGCTTCCCCTGAGGCCTCTTGCCTGTGTTTCCTGTGTGCACTGGGGTTCTTGGTTGGAACTGTGCACCCAGGAGAGGATCTGGGGTAGGAATGCCCAGCTTCCTGTAGATCCTGACACCAGGGCCTTGGGTGGAGACTGCCACTCAGGCTGCTCCTTGGTGCTTGTGGCCCATGGCCCTCTCCAGCATCTAGAGGCCAAGTCTCCTCAGTCTGGGGTACTGATGGGACAGCTGGGGCGGCAGGACTGTGTGTCCTATACCAGCGTGCCCATGACCCAGAGATTGCTCCAGTGGGAGCTCAGGGCTCAGCATCCTGAGAATGCAAGCCATTCCATCTAACAATCATGCTTTTTGCCAACTGAATAACATCCCATCTTTAGCTTTCATTTCCATGTGAGTCATTTACATTCAGTTTTCAGTGTGACCTCGATTGTAGCTTTCTTCTCTTCTTTGGGGCATTCCTTAGCCTTACCTCCTGTCCCTTCTCCACGTCTGCTGCGCCACACACACAGAACACTGGTGACGAGGCTAGATCAGCAGGGTTGGGGTCTGCTGGTGCCTCTTCCTGGTAGCCCAGGGGTATTGTTTATTTTTATATTTCTTCTATGAAAAAATGGCTGTGCTTGGGAAGCTGTTTTGGGTAGAAATATGCAAGACTGGTTATTTCCAGAGGGGAGCAAAGTGAATTGTCTGGAAGGAGCTCACCAGGGCAAGATGACCTGTAACACGCAGGCTTTTGTCACTCAGATCCGGGGCCACTGCAATGAAAGGAATGGGAAGATCCTGGAGGCATTATTGACCAGGACTGAAGATTGTTATTTATTTTCTGTGGACATTTTACGTAAAATGTCTGTTGGCACAGAAAGGTCTACCATAACCACGTGTCAACACACCCATCCCTAGTCCCATGACAGGGTAGGTGCCCAGCAGGATGGTGAGAAGTTCCTCTTCCACAGAGACATCTACTTGGGTGTTAGTGGGTGAGTTGGTTCCTGCCAGTGAGATGCTTGGAGCTTCCAAGAGTTTGACATCTTCCAAAATATTCATGAAACTTACACTAATGATACAACCTGTTCTTGGTACAGGCCGCCTTGTAGGGAATCCCTCCAAATGTCTGAGAGATGGAACAGATGTTCCTGCTCACAAACACTAGCAATGCTCCAGGGAGCCACATGCTTGGTTTTAAACATTCACTTGGACAAATTCAAAATTACAAAGGGCAGCTGAGGTTAATGTCTTGGAAACTCAGTGTGAGCAATGTCTAGAGAATTAGGTGGCTGTAGAACCAAACTGTTCATTTTCAAATTTGATTCTGGGAAGCGATTCACCCTGAAGGTTTGAAGCTAATGATATGGCTTTATCAGTGGGTGCAGGTTATTTATTATTTTTCTAGTTCTGGGGCTACTCATTTGCAGTTAGGCATGAATTATTAACAAGTCCTACATTGGAGCAGGCTGTAAAAGGGTGCACTGGACAAACTGTTGTTTGGCACACTGAGGAGTATGACTAGCATTAATCCTTCTTCTAGGCAGATTTCCTCTGCTGTGCAAAGCGTCTGAGAAAAACAACTGATAAGAAGGAAAGGTTGATTATGGCTCATGATTTCAGAGTGTCCCGTCCCTGGTTCCTCGGTGCCATTGATTTTGGGGACTGTGGTGAGGCAGAAACCTGAATATGAAAAGGTGTGGCAAAGCAAAGCTGCTTATCTCATGGTGGCTTGGAAGTGAGGGAGAACAGGAAAGACCTGGGGGATGGGTCTCAACATTCCCTTCCTGTGCACCCCAATGATCTAACCAGGTCCTGCCTGCTAAAGGTCTCACCACTTCCCAACAACACCATGGACAGTGACCAAGCCTTTAACATGTAGGTCTTTAGAGGGACCTCAGGTCCAATCCATGCTGTCCCTGGAGCTGAGTGATGGAATATGGCAATTCTTCCTGCTGATCTGAATGCCATGTGAGAATCAGAAGTGCCTGTCAGGTGGTAGTTTGAACATGGCCTGCCTGCAGGAGAATCTCTGGATTGGTTACTTCCATTCCTTTGAGGAGCAGTCATCATGTGTATCTCTCCATGACATGCTGTTGTTTTTTATCTTGGTTGACCAGAACGCTTTAATTTAGTCCCCTTTAAAAAAATCTCCCTCACTCCAATCAGCACTATGAGGCAAGTTTTAGGATGCATCTCAATTCCCAGTTAGGCCTATCTCAGACTGTATGGAGTCTGAAACTTCATCATTTCGTATTCATTACTCTGAAGAGATTGCAACCAATGTGACAGACACAGGATGTGTGGCTGCTACCTCCTCCCCACTTGCATGGTTGGCAGATATCACCAACCTGTCCCTCAGGACTTCTGTGACACCACCAACCCCTCCCCAAGCCTTCCATTCTCACGGAGCCTGGACTCAACCTTAGTCTCCTTTTCACCATAGTAGTGCAGCCAGCAACATCCATCCAAGTTGGTTTCCCGGCCCCCATGTTTCATTCCTACCGTATTTTCAGTGCTCTGTGATGACTGTGGCTCAAGCAGGCATAACACGACACACTAGTGTACATTTCCCAGTGCAGGATGTACACGGACACCTGGGAGTACTGGACACTTATGGGAGTGGGGGGAGGCACAGACAGAAAGAGGAAAGGGCTAAGGAAACCCAAGGAAATGTGATCATCAGCTAAGAACCAGCTACAGAAGAACCCCAGTATGTGCACTCCTGAGGCTACCATATATCTTTCCTCCACGTCTATAGGTGGCTGATCTAATCTCCTGTGACTCTGGTGCCTGCTGGCCATGCCTGGAACTTGCTAACCTGCTAGGTAACTCACAAGGGGCTCTAGCCCAGCTTAGTGCAGTGTAAGAATGCACACTCTGACTTGGAACTTATACAGAGGACATCACCTCTTAATTTCATGGGCTTTACCATCTCACGCCTCAGCCCCAGCTTTGCATCCTGAGTCTATATCAAGTAGACATCAAGAAGTTCTGAACTGATCACTCAGGCAATAACAATTATGACCATAATGATAAGTTAAATTTACCAAGCACTTGCTGTGCCTCAGGTACACAGTAAGCACCTTACAGGCATTAGCTTAACTTACCTCCCAGTGGCTTCACTGAGTGCTCACTGCCTGTGCCCAGCAAAGACACGGAGTGTTTAGGAAGATTAACTGATGTGCTCATGGTCACAAAGACCATAAGCGGCAGAGTCCAGACTCTAACCCAGGTCCGTCCCATCCTTACTCAACAGCTCCCCGCTACTGTCACTTCTGGGTGACTCTTCTTCCTTTTTTTTTTTTTTTTTTTGCGGTACTGAGGATCGAACTCAGGACCCTGCGCTTGCTAGGCAAGCGCTTATTCCACTGAGCTATATCCCCAGCCCCTCTTCTTCCTTTTGGGATTGGTATGTTGGGACATGCACATATCTGGGATAAATTGTCAAGGAGTTGGGTCACAGGAACATATTTTTCCGAGATTTCTTGTACAACTCCAATTCTTTTTATGCCTGAGAAATGGACCTCTAAAATTGTTTTACTACTTTTCTAGATGACCCAGGTTTGTTGGTGTGTGAGACACTGTGACTAGCTTGTGGAGAATGGGAGACAGACTTCAGGGTGGCTTGGCACATTCTCAAGTTGTGAGAATTGAGAAGGTTGCCCTTGCTAACCCTGCCTGGCTTAGCAAGGGCAGGGTGCCCTGAAAGTCACAGCCTTCTGAAAACGAGTGAGTGGGCGCACAGCACTCCCGCTCCAGAGCCGTGCCCTTGGGATCTGCACCTGTTACAGCATGAGCTGTGCTCCCACACAGCCACCCCTTCCCACCATGTCCCTGTGCACCCCAGTCCCCACCTGCAGCAGCCACTCACCTTCACACCGCAGCAGGAAGAAGTCGGCGCTGTGGCTGAAGGACGCGCTGAAGTAGGTGCAGTTCTCCACCAGGTCACAGGACAGGCACTGCCTGTTGAAGTTGCCCACTGTGTTGGCACTGGAAGACAAGGACTCGGTATGAACCAAGGCGGCGGGTTCATGGTCTGTGGTCAAGGCCAGGACTCTGTGTGCACTTGAGTCTAGTGACATCTCTTCCACAAAGTCCCCACAGGTCCCTCCTGCTGCCTTCCCTGGGCCTCACTCCCACCCATCCCCTTGCTGGGGTACCAGAGACACCCAGCTCCAACCCACCAGCTGTGCCTCCCTCCCATCCTGGAGTTCTCAGCACCTTTGCTCCTGGGATGGCTTCTACCTGCACACCTGTGGCTCAGCTCTGAGCATGTGAGAGGGTGCTGTTGCTTGGTACTGCTACCCAGTGCTTTGAACCCCTGTGAGCTGTGCTCTGAATGGGCAATGGGCAACTTGAGAATGTGGAACAGGTTCACAAAGGGTGGAGCTCCAGGGATACAAGTTGGCCCAGTCCTGGCTGCTTCTAAACCTGATTCCCAGCGGATGGTGAGAGGTGTAAGGGACCCTGCTTCCTAAGCATGGAGCTGGGCAGACAGGGATGGGTTTGTGAACTCCACTGGAGACTGCCCTGGTCAACTATAGTGTCACATGAGAAGGGCTAAGTGTCACCTGATGGAAAGAAGGGGATGCTTGTGTCCTGGGAGAAGCCCCCATCTGCACGTTGGCTCAGGAAGAGGCCACTATAACTGCAGACTGCAGTGTGGAGCCCACCTTTGCAGAACTGAGATATTTCATGGGTGACAGAAGGCTGCACCTGGTGCTGTTAGCTACACACAGGTTAAACAGGCTGCCTTTGCTTTGTACATAAACTCTGTGGCTGGATTTCAGTGATCCTAGCAGATGTGCAGGTGCTCACCAGGGGTTTCTCCCCCGACCTGCACCCTGTGGGCCAGCTTTACACTTTCAGCCCAGTGGATGGAGGGGAGGTAGCCATGAGCCTGGGCTCCTCTGCCATTTCCATGTTGGGCAGGAGCTGACAGGCATTGGCTCCATCCAGACTTTCAGACAGGAGCTCAAGTTCCCTGGTCTACCCTGCATGAGGTCCTCTTCATGGGCTGTGCACACTCAGGAGGCAGCCAGCAGTAGCCCGCATACGGGGAAGCATCTAGGAGGTGCCCTTGTGCCCTCTTCCCTCTGCTGTTCTGGCAGGAAGCACCTAAGGCCCTTCTCAGTTCGGGGATAGGTAACAGAAGCCTGGGCTGAATGAGACCTCAGGTCTAGTTCTTGCCAGGATCTATGAGCCTCTGTCCACCCTCAGCCTGCTTTGTGTTCATGGAGCTTGCCCAAAGTTGTACAGCAAGTGTGTAACAGGCTGGAACAGCACACTAGTTCCCTTTCAGCCCACCATCTCCCAACCAGACTCTGCTGTCCCCCAAACACCCACTGAGAAGTTCACACTCGAATTCAGGTACAAGCAAAGTACAGATCCCACCCATTGTCAAGGCAGGGAAGGCAGCGTGGAGAGGCCCTCCACCCAAAAAGAGCAGGAAATTGAATGGGACTTCAAACATTCTGGCTCCTCGCCAGATGTTAGAGCTCCCCCATCTGGCCCCTCTGTGTGCTGAGAGGTGCAATCCTGTCCCACAAGCCTGCAGGGCCCAGGGGAGGGGAGCCCCATATACTGGACTCTGAGCTACCTGTACAGCTGGCGTCTCTGTGGCAGGTCCTCCGTGCTCAGGAAGTAGCTGCAGAGGTGGTGAAGGAGCACAGGTTAGCTGCCCATTGCATACCAGGTACTACTGTCCAGTTTCCCAGGAAGGCCCTGGTCTCCTAGGGACACCAGGAGCCCAGCCACACCTGCAGCCAGGGCAGGTAAGGCCAGCGGAGATTCTTCAGCCCTGAGTACATCCTGCCCTGGACTTGCCTTAGAGCTGTGGGTCCTGTGTCAGGGTGAAGACAGGGTGATGGCACCTGCATTCGGACCTGGGAACTTCTTCCCCAGATCAGTGACCATCTGGAGGGCAAAGGCCCCAACACTTGATCTGTGTCCAGCATGAAGCCTGGACTAGTAAATACTCATTGCCTGACTTCCTGGGACTCAGATGCTGCCCTGGTGTGAGGGGGAACTCAGAAGCCACCTTGGCACAATCCTAGCTTTGTGAGGCCTCAACTGAATAATCTGTGGTGGGTGACTTTGCTGTTCTGAGTCCTGGTTTATTTAACTTAGAAATGGGAAAGCAAGGAGCCCACCCTGTATAGCTATGAAGTGAGACAACGCTGGCAATGCACTTGGCATTGAACCAAGCACAGCAGAGACTCAGGGAAGATCTGGACAGCAACCGCCACCCGGCCGCAGGCGTCCCTTATGGGGCGGAGCACGTTTCACTCCGTGACCGGCAGAGAGGCTGGACTGCTGCGATGGACGCGTGTGCCCGGGCAGCTGGAGCCCGGGACTGCTGCCTGGTCCAGGCACATGAGGTGACCAGAAAGTGCAGGTGCGTCCCGCTGGCTGGACGACGGCGTCCCAGACACAGCCCAATCTCACTCACATCTTATTGCGCTTCTCATCGTAGGACAGGATCTGGGTCACGTCCCAGTCCCCGGAGGTGATGGACTGGATGTTGTCATTGCTGCTGTTGGGCTGAAATGCAGAGAGGGCGTCAGGAGCCAGTGAGAACCTGGCTGCCACATCCAAGGCAGATGCCTTCATGTCACCCTGCTGCCCATGCAGCCCACTCCGCACTGGGTGACAGGGGTGCTGTGGTCCACAACACTAGTGCTTGTGCCTGGTGCCAACCCCACGCCCTCCACCTGTGCCCCAAGCATCAGGGGTTTGTACCTTGCTATGTGGCAGGTGCCTGCCACTCCGACTCTATGGGTCTGGGAGGGAGGAAGCAGAGAAGGGGGCATGGGTGCATGAGATGGGGCAAAAAGCACAGGCGCAGAGGAGGGAAGACGGACAGTCTGCTGTGCACTCTGAGGTCCCTGCTGGGGCGGGGTGGGATGACTGGGGTGTGTTTTTCACCCACACTCCCCACGCGATTCCACGAGCGAAGCTCCATCATCAGAGCTTTACCTCACCCCAAGAAAGAGGTGCTGCCAGCAGGGACTGAAGTGCATGAAGTGCAGCTGTGGGCAGCAGTTCTGGACAGAAGGTGCCTGGGGAAAGGGGCAGTGGGCAGGTGCCCAAGTGGATGCAGGTTAACGTAGGGGAAGAAGGGCTGGGGGCCAGTGGCCTGGGACCACAGACACGGGAGCAGGGTGTGCAGGGGTGCTGGAGGGATGGGCTTGGTGGGGGCAGTTACTGGGTCACCTAGGGGCTCCTCGGCTCAGAAGCCAAGGCCCGAGGCAGGCATGGGTGCCGTGGGTGGGGCAGGGCCTATTTCCTGCTGGGTGCAGACAGAGGTCTCAGCAGTGCTGACTGTCTGAATGAATTCAGAGACCGAATAGCAGCGTCTAACTTTTACAGGCTCTTATTTCGAATGACCCCGAATGGGAAAACAGAGGAATGTGGAGCTGGAGAACGGAGACTAGGGAAGCACAGGGTGAGGACAGGCTGCACGCTGTCTGAGGCCACCTGGCCACGGGCTGGGAAACAAGACCTTTTCTCTGAGAAGTTATGGGGTCTCCCTTTTGCCTTCCCACCTGCTCTTTGGGGGTGGTCTTGGAATTTTTCTTTCTTTTTGGAATTGGATTTGGGCCACCATGAACACGAGCCTTCTACTTCAAAGCCATAGAATATGTTGACCAGTTGTTTCCCTATTCACTTGTCCTCACCTCAAATAATTTTAAAGGATTTCAATAAATCCTGGGGGCCTGGAGTCTTGAGGACCTTGAGAAGCCACAGGTTCATGCACACCCTGCCCAGCTGCCGCCTCAGCAGTCCCCAAAGTTCAGCACCAGCAGCATCTCCCAAGGGCCCTCTGGGCGGGGACTGTGTCCACTGTGAAGCCCCCTTTGCGGTCTAAGTCGATGCATGCCAGTCACTGATGCCCCGGCTCAGTGATGCTCATGGCTAACCAAGGCCTGTCCCGGGGCAGGGTGCACAGTCGGATCCCCAAAGTCCTGGCTGTAGCAGCCATGAACCCTACAGCCCCTGCTGTTGCCAGATGTGCCCCTTTCCAAACTAAAACCATGCTGGGGTTTGGACCTGAGGGTTCTACAATTCTAGTACACCCTTGGGACAATGTGTGTCATCTCCAGGGCTCTTTAGGTCCCTGGAAAGGACACACACGCTCTGCTGTGAGAGCCACTTCCAACACACACAAACTGTGGGATTCACCTGGGATGACGACACCGTGATGTGATAGAATTTTCCTCGTCCCCCCTGTGGGATCGCTCTGACGAAGAAAAACTTCCGGCCATCCTTGGAGAACACAGGCTCTTCATTCTGCGGACAAAGACAAGAAGCCCAGTCAACATAGTGCTTCTGGTTCTCTGGAGAGTGAGCAGAACATGGCGGGCATGAATTCATCTTCTCTGTAGATTTTAGGGAGAGAAGCAGTGGGGAGAAGGAGGCTGTGTGGGTCTTCTCTTTCTTCCGGAAGCATGAAGCGAACTGCTGGCTTTCTAAAAGAAGAGGAACAGTGGGGAATTAAGAGACCATAGCGCAGGCAGAGGCAGACAAAACAGTGTCTCTTAGTCTTCAAAGCTCAGCGGGGGGCGGGGTGTGCGTGCACCCCATGCTCACCTTGAGAACAGGATGCGTTCCCGGAGGCACCACAGCCCACAAACCCAGGGAGCGCCCTGCAGTTCTGCAGTGGTCTTTGTGACCAACCCGGAGGAACATCACAAATCTGATTTTGTCTACAGAATGAATTCTCTCCTTTCAAGCCATCTTTATTCTTTTCTTTAACATAATCCATTCTGCACTGAATAGCTCATCAAGAAGACAAGGGAGAAAGAGTGACATCCACATATTCTCAAATGTAGACAAGAGGAAGGAGGAGGCGCTCGCCCGCGGCCACTCACATGGGCAGGGAGGTTCAACATAAGTTGGCACTGACAGGCCTGAGGCTCAGCTCCGCACTCAGAACCAGCATTCTCAGGGCTCCTGGGGACCAGGCCTCAGGCTGGGTTTGAGGGCAGAGCAGTGCAGCGCTGCCACCAGCTCAGCCTGGCTCCCCAAACCTGGAATAGCCGGGCACCCAAGCTCCGGTGCCCCGAGCAGGGCTGCTGCCCCTCTGCCGGTCTGAGAGGGACTGCAGCAGCGGCACCCACTCTGCAGCTCAAGTTCGGAAGTTCCCATCCGTGAACACCAATTAGTTGGCTATGATACATATTTTCTGATTCAAGGGGCTCCACGCTACGGTGGGGCTGAGAACAATCGGTAAATAAACCTCAGCTGGCACAAGGAAAACTCATTTCCCTGCGGTGAATGAGCACATGCAAAGATGATATGCCCAGAGAAATAAACTAACATGTGATTAAAATGACATTTAATCTTCATGAATATTTGCAATAAAATGAAACCTTTAATCTGCAAATATTGATTTTCCTATTTAGAGCTGGAAGCGTGGTATTTAGGAGGAGAGGGCGTGGAGAGCGCAGCCATTAATTTGTCCCTCTGCTCGCTCTTCTATTTGCTGACAGCAGGACACATGAGGCGACGCTACCCCAGTTTTCTGGGGGATGTTTGCACTTTGGGCAGAACTGAAGTGTGGTATAATTAATTCTGGCCAGAAGCATTGTGCTTGTCAGGACAAGGCCTCGAAGTTCTGATGCTGTGTTTACCACGGACACCAGGGAGGCGTCTGTCCTCACCTCTCTGCGACTCAGTTTCTCCTGCTGTGAGCCTAGTGTTAATGACAAAGGGCATAGCTTTTGGCCGGGGGCCTTGGGTGTTAGTGCTGCTTCTGCCTCTTGTTGGATGTGAGGGAGCGTTTCTGGTCTATCTGTCATGATTCCTGCAGCTCCATTCACAGCAGATCTGCAAGGATCGAGTCCTTCACATTGTGGGGGCCTCTGCCTGAGCTGTTTGGGGTGTTCCTGGCTATTCTTTCTACTGTTTACATGAGTTTATCTTTTCCAGGCTTCCAGGCCAAATTCTGATGAATTTTGAAACCAAAAATCTGGTGCAAGAAGAAGGACAGTTAGAAATTGACCCATAGGACTCAGCGCAATCAAACAGATTGCTCCGTTTCCACACCCAGGTTGGTGGTGGTGGCGATGGTGGTGGTGGTGTGGGGTCTCAGCGACGCACTCTCCCCACAGGGCAGCAGCAGTAGGTCTATGTTTGAGGAAAGAACCTGGACAGGGAAGCCAGCAGGAGTCCATGCCATCACCCCTTCCTCTTGGCTCCTGGGGGTCTCTGTGGGGATCCACACCTGGGACTATGGGAGCAGATGGAGGAGGAGAGAGGAGGTGGGGCTCGGGGAAGTCCCTGTAGTCTGAGGGCAGCAGCAGGCTGAGCTCAGGCCCTCCTGCCGGTCACAAGTAAGCGGATGACTGGCTGATGTGAGCACACAGAGTCCCTGGGGTCTGCAGATTTGCCAGGTGCACCTATGCAGGGATATTTGGGGCAGACTCCTGTGACCTGCTGGAGATGGGTGGGTAGAGGTGGTGTGCCCTTGGCAAGTGTCCTGTTCAGGGTCCCCACAAGTCTCTGAGGAGAAACACTCCAGCCTAAACAGGCAGCCAGCAGCTTTGTGGCCTGGGATGGCAAGTCCAGCCAGACATGAACTCCTAAAATGTCCTGCAGGGTGTCATGATGTCCCAAAGGAGCAAGAGCCCTGTGGGTAATCTTTGGAAAGCTGGGTCCATGAATTCTCTGAGGAAAATAGGATCTTAATGAGAAGCTGTTTGAAATTGGCCCTTTGGGCTGAGCAAGGACTCTGAGGCACTGCAGCCCTGGGCCTGGGGTCTGCACACAGGCCCCTCGCCATGGCCCTGGGGGGACCACATGTAATGTGTGCCGAGGGAGGGTCTCGGCTGCTGCCTGCCTGCCTGCCCCACACCACAGCGTTGCAGAGGAGCTGCTCCCAGCACATGGTGCGGGGCCTGAAGCTCAAGGCTCCATCGTGTATTTTTCAGTAGTTGCTCCTTAGGCGGCAAGCTGTTTCTCAGTAAATGCTTTATAGTTTTCAGCTTAAACCTATAAGACTGGCGATTTTAATTTATGCTACTGTTTAAGGTTTGCTTTGAATTTTCTGGAAAGGACCCGGTGTCATGAATTCCAGGTATGCTGTCCCCTGTGCCAGGCTGATGTCTTTCATGGGCAATGGGACATGCAGCCGTTAGATGCAGAAGGAGCCACTGGCAACCCTGGCTCTGTGGCCACTCTGGCAGCAGAGGGTGGGTCCATGGCCTGTCCCTGATCCTGGGATCATAAGTTCCTGTCCCTCAGAGCTGATCGCTCACCAGCCAGGGCTCCAGGCCCTTGGGGTGTCCTGTGGGGACAGCGAGGTGGGACCAGGAGCTGCTGTCCTCCCTTCCCCACCCGTCCCAGAGAGACACTGCTGGTTTCTCCTGGCACGGCCATCGCTGCTGTGCAGAATCACCACTACCCAAGGAGGAGTCCCACACCACCCGCCACGGGTCACTTTGCTTTCCTGGCTGTCACGGACCTGCACTGAGGTTCAGTTTTTGAACATGTTTGAGGGTGAACGCACCCCTTGTCTCCATACTTGGGAAGTTTTGCTCACACCTGAGTTCTTAGTCCAGGCTGCACTGTCTCAGAGCTGGGATTTGGCCTGGTTAAGTCCTTAAAATTTTACTGAGGAAAAAATGAAAATATTATAAAATGAAAATATTTTAATGAAAGTGAACCATTACCAGTGCACTTGGTAAATTCACAATGCTGTGCAGCCACCAGCTCTGTTCGGAAACACTTGCCTCACCCCACAGAGAGCTCTGCATCTGCTAAGCTCTGCTCCCCACTGCCGAGGTCTCTGAGAAGCATGGCAGGCTTCTGCCCTCATGAACCTCTGTCCCGACTGTGTCATATGAAGGGACACACTCTGCAGAGGGCCTTCTTACAGCCCTATTCACAGTGCTGGGAGGAAGCCCCCCAGAGCTGCCCCCAAATAGGCAAATGTGGGATATCCATATAAGGGAACATGATGTGACCAGGAAAGGGATGGTATGGGCACATGCCATATGCAGCGTGAGAGGTGCTGATTCACTTTTTACAATTAAAAGAATTTAAATTGACAAATACATTGTATGTGTATATTGGGTATAGCAATGTTTTAAAGTGCACATATATTATGGAGCGGCCACGCTGAGCTAATTAACGGACAGGTTTTCTCACATGCCTCTCATTTTTCTGTGTTGAGAACCACATGAAATTTATTCTTCTGGCCATTTTAAAGAATGAAACACATTGTTATCAAATGCAGCTACCGCTTTACCTCTGTCTAACTGAAGCTGTTCCTCTGCTGGAAAAAACAGGCAGGGGCTGAAGGGGGAAATACCGTGCCCAGAGGTGCCAGTCAGGAATGGGATGGGCCGGGAGGCTCTGCCCTGTAAGGTGTGGCCGCACAGCTGCGGCAGGTCGCTGATCTCAGGGCTAACAGAAGCACAGGGTCAGGTGCACAGCTGTTCTTGCAGGACCACGGCTGATAGGTGTGCCGTCCAGGTGTAGTTACTTCCCATATCAATAAAAAACACGTTTGAGCCTGTCCACTATAAGTTTTTAAGATTCAAGTATAGTTTGATTTTTCCCATAGAATTTTAAGAAAATGTTCCATTCCCTGAGGCGGGGCAGAAAGAAAAGAAGCCCCCAAACTTCACTCCTGTTCTTTCTAATGCAAGAGTGTGGGAGGAGACAGAGAAAACTGAGAAAAGCAAACACCAGGCTGGAGGCCTTTCTTCCTGTGCGTAAATTTAGTCTAAAAGAGGTTGTCACAGGCTAGTTTGCATAGGCTTTCCACCATTACTTTGTGAGCTTGTTTTTGTGGTGCCATGGATGGAACCCAGGACCTCCTGCAGGCCAGGCAAGTGGTCACCACTGGGCCACCCCCATTCCTTCTGGTCTTCGGCTCCCACACCCCATCCCAATGTGTCTGTGTGTCTGAGCGGGGTGAAAACCCAGGCGCCAGTTCTGAGGGAGAATCTGCTGAGTCACAGGGGTGTCTACTTTAGATTAAAACAAATCAACCATGTTTTCACTTTCTTTTGCCATCGCAGTCTAGGTCTGGGCAACTTTTGTGGACTCATCATTTGGAATTCATGCAAGGGTGTAGGCTAGCTGGGAACAGGTCTCTCTGAGCCCTCTCTGGGTGGCCTGGAGCTATGACCTTCCCACTGCCTTCCGAGGACATGGTTTCTGACATGGTTTCTGTAGGAGCCCGGGGTACCAGGGGAGACAGGAGCTCCACATTCTTACCTGTTGCTAGGTTACTGTTCCTAAGTAACTACAGAGGTGTCAGAACCCGGAAGGGCCCAGTGGAGGGAGGGGGTCAGCTGGAGGTGGTGGTGAGGACCCGGAGAGGACAGTTACCTGTCTGTGGAGCCAGGCTTCGCTTTCATCCTCGTGTTTCTGCAAAATGAAAGAGAAGCATTAGTGTGGGGTTCTGCCTGCACTGTCTGTGACTGGTGGTGCAGAAGGCAATTTGACTTTATGGGCATGCTGGCTGCACAGGCACGGGTGGGGGGCGTGGGGAGCGAGCAATCCCGCTGCACGCTCTGTCCCCACTATGGCTCAGTGCCCAATACCAGTGTCCTTGAGCAAGAAGAATGCCACTGCCCCCAACAACAAGGGCAGTCCACTGCAGGGAGGAAGGGTGTGGGAGACGGTGGCGTTTGCGCCACCTGGTGTCACTACTGGCCAGCGCATGCCCACTTGGGTGTCCGCACGGATGGCCCAGGGCCCTCAGGGCAGATGGCACCGTGGGAGCCTTGGGGTGTTGTAAACAGGAATTCTGTGAGTGAGAAGGTGTGTGCTAGAGGGCCTCCCAGAGCACAAACCAAGCCAAACCAAACCCAACACAGGACACAGCTGCTGGGCACCGTGTTGTGCCCCAAGGTCCCAGACCTGCCCCAGGTGATGGTCTGACCTGCCCAGGCAAGGTTGTGCCCCGAGCCCCATGCACAGGTTGGGCATGGAGGACAGGTGCCAGGGAGCACTTGCTAGTCAGCCCCTGGCAGCCTGCCTGCCTGCCCTCCGACAGCACCACAGAACAACCTGGATCTGCTCCAAGTGACTTAGAAGGGAAAGAAATCCCTGGCCAACTTGGTGACATTATTCCTAAGAATAAACCACTGTGATCTTCTGCCATCCTGAGGCAGCTCAGGGAGAGCTGCGTTTTAGAATCCTGGCCTAGCCTGGCCCTTTCAGAGACCCACCTGAGGCCATGGATCTGTCTTTCCCACTCCACACCTGGTGGCCTGCTTCCCAGGGCTGTGACCCAGCAGTCCCTGCCCATGCGGGACCACACAAGCTAAATTCCCCAGGCTGAGATCCAACTTGCAGTCTTCTTGCCTCAGCCTCCCAGGGGGCTGGGATTATAAGTATGTGTCACCACGCCCGGTCTTCCAGCCTTTCTTCTATTCTTCTTCACTCCCTCTTTTCTTCTTTCACTCTTTCTTACCTATACTTGCGTCCTCTCACTGCACATTGTCATGTACGTGCATGCTCGGCTCCCCAAGACCTGCCCTATCCCTCGGGAGGGAGGCGCCTGGCCTGGGGGTGGGGTGGGGGAAAGAGCAGAAGTGGTCCTGGAAGCCAGGGCTTGGGCCTGAGCCAGTTCCTGCTCCTCTTTGAGTACCACCCAGGGAGCAAGATCTCTCACAGGCCCTGCAGCAGGGTGGCCACGGAAACACTCCTGGCGCTGTGAGGGTGCTCAGGTGGGAAGCAGGGGTTAAGAGGGTCTCTCGGCCAGTGGCTCCTCTGGGGTTTTCACGGTGGTACCAGATTCATCCACCAGGTGGCAGCAAAACAGAGGCCTGGCCACCAGGGCAACTGCAGCACCTGCGGAGACGCAGCTCATGCCCAAAGGGGCTCTGATGCCCCTGGGCCTGCTTCCCTCAGGCAGACCCCTCCCACTGTACCTTTGTGCACACTCCCGTGGTGGCGTCGCAGAGGGTCAGGATGGACACGTTCTGCGCCCGATTCAGCCAGGTCACGGCGACCTTGGTGCTGGTGGCCCACTTCACCATGGTGATGTAGTACTCCCTGCAAACAGGCCAAGGCAGGGTGAGTAGGGTGCCTGGGAACAGGAAAGTTCACCCCCAGGCCTGGGCTCAAGGGAGCCTGCAGCGAGGGTGCACAGAGGACTGCCAGGTTCAGAGTGACATTTGTGGAGGATGTGCAGAATGGAACCTGAGACACCAGCATGAGCTGGTGTGAGGCCTGGGACCCGAGTCACCTGTCCTCCAATGCACCTTGCACCCACTGGGCTTGGTGGCTGCTGGGGGCTGCTCTTGGGCTGGAGGTTGTACACCTGGCTTGTGGCTCACACCCCCATCACCATCCCACACCCAGGACTCCACAACCCTAGTCAGGGCAGAGGTGGACAAGGGGCAAGAGGGGTTCTCAGAGTTCAGCTCTGCAGACCTGGGCTGTTCCAGGCTCTCTGCATCCTCTCCTCTTCTTTAAAGACAAATACCCAGGGATATCGCAGCTAATTAGGGAAACTGGTTCATGCTCTGGGCTTCCAGTGATCTTGGTTTGATACCCTCAGTGCTGCATGCTGGATTCTGCCCAAACCTGAAAATACTCGGGGGCTCTGTGCCATCCTCTGTGAGTTTACAAGACTTCTGGCTTCTGGTGATTAATTCCAACCTCAGAGCCCTCCAAATGCGGGCTTTAAAAAAACCCAATTTCATATTTAAGACACAGGAGAAAATGTGAGGAAAAGGAGTGGCCCAGAATGGACATCTTCAAGTCACTCCCTAGCTAATGCTAGTTCCATCACCTCCCCATCTCTAAAAGGGTGTCAGGCCTTTTAGGGACTGTGCGCCCAGACTGCAACCCCAAACCCACTTATTTATCACCAGTGCCAACACTGCACTTAAACCTGAATACTGGGGTTTTAGTTTAGAAAGAACAACTCACACATTAACATCTGTCTTCTTAAAAGAAAAGCAGCATGTGTGCCCTAGGTTCACTGACCTACCCTGTCTCTATGTGTCATAAGGACTGCTGTTCAGAACAATGACCTCGTGGTCTTACAGGGTCTTTATCACCAAAGAATTCAGCACATTCACCAGACAATTCCTAGCAAGGTGGGAAGGAGCCTGCCCCGAATACTTATTTTTACCCCATGGGTCTAAATATCCGGGTACCTGGAACTAAGTCTCAGTTAACCAGGAAACTAACTTGCTGGGTGTCTACCATCCTCCAAGTCTGTGTATTAGTTAGTGTTTCTTGCAAGTTAGCCTAAATCAGGGTAAATATGCAAGCAGGATGAACACACCAGCTCTGAGCTGAAGCCTGACTCAGGCTCACGTGGCTTGAGAGCAGTGGGGCTTGGGATCCCTTAATGCGCTCCAATGCAGCCTGGCGAGCTTGTGGAGGACAAGAGAGGTAGCGAAGATCCAAAATGTTTACACAGACAGGAGGGCATTCAAGAGTCATCCAACTCTCACCATTTCAACCTTTCCACTTGGTGCTTTCGGGAACACAGCCACATCTTGGATGCCTCCTGTCCCCACCGGCACATCCTGGGCCCTAGGCATGGCTCTGAGAGGCAGTGTGTCCTCTCTGCCACACTCTCAAAGGTCCTTCCTTGCTGCTAGTGTCACTGTTCTGAGAACTGGGTACGTTACCATGGTGGAGTTAGTCACTCTGAATATCTGCAGGTGTCATCCTTTTTATTCACTCCACCCTTAGAAATATTTCAAGATCCACAGCCAGGCCTTGATTCCCAGGGAACACTTTATTTTCGGTGCTGTCCTGGCTGGCCTCTGAGTCCACTCTGGACGGAGGTTGGCGGTTTGCAGGGCTCAGGGGATAACTGAGTGCTGACAGCGATGGACTGGAGCAAGTTCAGGAGCCAGGTGCTCTCTTCTGGGACCAAGGAAGTGGTCTGCGCCTGGCAGAGTCACATGGAGTCACATGATGGCCTGCACTCCCCCTGCCTTTACACCTTGCCTCTGCACACCCTCCAGGGAGGGCAAGCCTCTGGGATGAAATCTGTCTCCATGCCCTTCACATGACTCAGCCACGCCCCACTTCTGTTTCTGTTTGTTGGAAACACTCATCCTGTGCATGGTTTTCGTGGTGTTCTTTGCATGAATGAGCTTCACGAAGGCCAAATATGATCACGTTAGTCTCCATTTTTCTGCTGCTAATTTGGTATGTGAGTGGTTAGAAATAGCAACAGAGATCAGAGGCACAGCTTCTCCTTTTGGGAATAAGCTCCTTAGTGACAGTTCTGGAGCAGAGCACCCACCACCGGCTGGGTGTTGCTGGGTAGTTCAGGCTTGCACTGATAGCAGTTGTAGGGCCCATCAACCATCTGATGGATCACACTGGAAGTGCTGGGTCACAGCACGGGAGGAAAGCCACCACCAGCCAGGAGTGAGAGCGGGGCAAGACCTTCTTCTGGAGAGACAAGGACATTGTCTTTGAGAGAGGCAGGGACTTTACCCTGGCGGAGGTTGTAACTTCTGCCCATGCTGGTCACATGGTGTCTTTCTCTGATCACTAAAAATTGTCCATTTAAGCACAGGAAGTGCTGTGTCTCCTAGTTTGTAGGTAGCAGGAGGCATGTGGCATGAGGGACAAAAGTAATGGCGGTAATGAGGACAGGTGCATGTGACCAACTCTGCTGCCTTCCCAAAGGCCCTGGACTGGAGGGGCCCTGTACATGAGGAAGGGGTCCCTGGGGCTGGGGCTCCCCTCTGGCTGCTCACTCTGCACAGCACTTGAGTGTTCAGCTTCTCCACTTGGAGAAGATAAATTTAAAACACTGCATCACTTCAGAGATTTTTATGGTGATTAAATGTGAGAAATAGTCTTGCAATCCTGAAACAATAGCAATGATTGAGACTCCAGAACAACCAAGGACTTCCTTGCAAGTGGGAGGGAGGACCCCACCAGGGAACACCCCACCTCCTTCGGCAAGTGTGGGCATCCACCCTGCACACGGTCCTGTCCTGATCTCCCCCTCCCCACCCCCGGCCTTCCCCTCAGTTGCCCTCCAGCCTGACAGCAATCTCGTCTCAGATCAGCGCTTCCTGCTTCCATCAAGTGCATCCATGACTAGACTTGGTGTCAAGTAAGAATTAGTCTTTTAAAAGAAAGCCAAGTCACCTTACAAAGACGGAGTGTTGTCACCCATGAGACCTTCGGAGGTGCTGTGCATCACAGGAGGTGGCCCTCTGTGTGAAGGGTTGTTCTGCTGTTGTACAGGGTTTTGCAGTCACCACATGCGCTAATGGGAAGGGAAACTGGGCAGCTCCTCGAATGTGAAGCCTCTGCCCGGTGAAGTCCCTGAGCAGAGGGAGAAAGGGCTCTGCCCCTACTTCAGTTTGTACCTTTCTTCCTTCCATGCTTTCAGCCTAAATCCTACACAAAAAGGGGACAGTGGCGGCAGTGCTGATTGCCCGGCTGTGCCTGAGTCAAGACCCTCCTGGATTTTCCTGTGAGCATCCTAAGCAGCACAAATGCGGTCATATCATATGCAGACCATGGGAGGACCACAGACTTGAGGTGCACAGTCAGTAAAGGTTAGAGGTAGCCTTGACCTACTCTGTGTTATCACAGCCACTAGGATATAAGAAAGTGTCACCACGACATGTGACATGAAAGTTAGCTTTGGTGATCTCAGCCCATGGTACAGATGGGTCCATGCAGCTGCCCAGTGTGGCCTGGGTGGGCCCCTGTGTAAAACAGGGCAGCAGAAGCCCTGAGAGCAGACAGAGATGGGCTCCTCTCCCTCCATCTCCTCCTCATCTCTGAGTGCTCGGTTTGTATCACCTGGAATCTGGGAGCCAAACCTTCACTAAAGGGAGTGAGCTCGGACTGCAGTTTTCATGTTTCTGTCTCTGTGGTTTGGACAAGTGTCCCCCAAAGAGCTGCTGTTAGTCTTATTCTCAGGTGAGGCTGTTGAGAGATGGTGGGGCCCAGTGGCAGGTCCTCGGCTCATGGAGGCTGTGGTCTATGGGACCTGGGTCCCTTCCCCTCGCTCCTTCCTGGATGCAACACAAGCCATGTACTCTGTTGTGATGGGCTACCCTCCCCAGAGGCCCTAACTCACTTTGGACTTGGACCTACAGAACTGTGAACTGACACAAGCCTATCTTTACCTCCTATATTGCCTGCAGCAGGCCTTGTGATAATGAGGAGCTGCCTAGTGACCAGCTCGCTTAGAAGCAAAGTCAGAAGGATGTCAGCACAGTCTGCAGAGCTGTGCTGGGCTGGCAGGGGCTAGCCTCAACTCCAGGCCAATATGGGCTAGCCTTAGCTCCAGGCTGATTTGTGCTAGCCTTGGCTCCAGGCCAGTATGGCTAGCCTCAGCTCCAGGACAACGTAGACTAGCCTCAGCTCCTAGGCTGCACTAAAATGGTCAAAGGCACCCAGCAGGGCTAAAGGAGAGGTCCTGGCCATGCATACCCCTCTCAGGAGCAGGAGGCTCTCCCTCTGTGGTTTAGCCCTAGGTCAACAAATGCAGGACAAAGAAAAGGGCAATCACTCTAAAATAATCAGGGAGAACAGAGGTCTAAAATATAAGGTGTGACAAAGAAGGTGTGATGGGGGAGAGGGGCAAGGAAACAAAGGCTGAAAATTGGAGAAAGGAGGCTCAGGGAAGTTGAAGGAAGCTGAGGGGCTTCTGCAAGAGCAGAGGAGTGCTGGGAGCAGACAGGTTCCCTCCTGTCCGAGGACAGGAGCGCCCAGTGTGTGGGAGGGGAGGGGTCTCATAGCCAGTGTGAGTGATAAAACATTTTCACGGAAACTCTGGGTTATAGAAAAAAGAAATTGCACAGCAACCCAGGAATGAGGAAATAGCTTATGATAAAAGATCAAGATTTAGCTGATCTGCAGTTTTTCCTCTGTTCCATGTTTATTGTTATTTAACATCCAATGTTTTTAAACTATCAATATCTTATTGTTTAAAAATAATTCTTCCTGTGTATACTCTATACTGACATAGGAAGGAAACTCAACATTAAAGTTTCAAAATTAAAAAGTTGGAAAGTTTTTAAAAATCTCTAAAATCAGGTCACCCATAGGTAGTCAAAAGCTACTATCAATTGGTTACAAATGCAGGTAAGTTGTAAAGATAATAAAAATATATTGGGTAAATACTTTGTAGAAGAATAATTTAGTATATTTGTTTTTTCTCTTTTTAAGACAGGGTCTAGCTATGCAGTTCAGGCTGGCCTTGAGCTCACTTTGTGGTACACTTAATAAATTTGGAAAAGATGAAAAATAAAAGGTAACATGTGTCACAAATAACAAAACACAAAAATAATATTAAACAGAAAGGGACAGAAACATTATGTTTTTGAATAGGAGAGTAAACATGGCATGCTTTCTAAAGTCATAATCAGTTCAGGAAGAGGTGAATTTATTGTATTTCTGTTTTATGATGGCCAAGAGTACACCCACCTTCTTCATTTGTACGTTTTCAACAGTGGATGTAGTTCTTTGCTGTGCACAATAGTTAATTTTTGTTAAAGGAATTTAATTCTGACAGAAGGATCAGTGGGTCTTTTTTTTTGGAGGGAGTATCTAATAAAATAATTTTTAAAAATTCACATGTAAGAAGAAGTCTACAACAAGTAGCCAAGATGGTTTCAAAAGGAAGAATAACACAAGGGGATTTGCAGAAAAGGTTTCCATAAGATAATGCAGTTGCAGAACTATCCGGCTCCTTAACACCATGACAACAAGTAACTTCTAGAGGGAAGGGCTCGGGGCAGCTTTACAGCACAGCAGCACAGAAGAACAGAATAGTTCCTAGGAGAGCTTCCCATTAATAAAGGTGCTGTCGCAAGTTGCAGGCAAAGAAGACTCCTATAATGGATGGTGCCAGAAAAATGCCTTCATTATTAAAAAATAAGGTAAATAAAGAACAAGTATACACAGCTAGCGAAAAAAAAAAAACTAAAAGGAAAATTAATCATAGCCCACATGGGTAGGAGGAGGAGAATTATTATTTTCCATATCACATAGATTATTTTTTAAATAAGAAGACGTTTTCTAAGAAAGCACTGGAGGATTCCAATTTAAGTAGGCAGGTTTGCTTATTTTTTCCTTACAGAAACCCAACTGCAAAGTCAATACAGGAATAAATAAGAATATATCTATACTAACCAAGCCAATGGAGCCCGACACATTTCTCTAAGACAGGAGGCCAGTGCAGAGCGGCGAGGAGTAAACCCGGTGGGGAAAGTGGTGCCTGCACTTCTGCAAAGCTGGCCCAGGAGAATGCTGGGCCCAGAGCTCCAGCCAAATAGCACAGGAGATGGGAGATGGAGTTGAAGCAGAAGCAGCCACTGAAAGTCTGTGCTTGAAATGAATGATGAATGAAAAGAAGCCCACACTTAGATACCTCACCTCAAAATTTAGAAAGTTCTTGGAAGGAAAACCTAGGTGATTTACAAGGGAACAAGGGTCAGACTAACATCATCAGGTTTATCAGCAGCAGCGCCACATGCTAGAGGCAGTGGAGCTCCACTCCCCAACTTTGAGGGACAATGATTTTACAAACTGTAATTCTATATACATTTTAAATTTTGAACAGGCCTGAGAGAAAGGAGTCTTACAGTCATAGGATTCTTACCTAGAAAGTTTACCCCCACATCCTTTCTTAGGAAAGTGTCTAGAGGATGTGCTCCAGACAAAAGCAGGAGCATCTCAAGAAAGAGGATGGCATGAGATCCAGGAAACGTTGCTCCAACCTGGAAGAGGGGTGTGGGGAGGTCCCTCCAGAGGGCACTGGTATGGATGTAAAGACTAATTAGGTCAGATAGAGTGTACTTAACAAGCTAGACTTGGGGCAAAGGGCAACATAACAGCATTGGGTAGAACTTTTAAAAAGACAATGTGAAATAATTGAATAGTTCAAATAAGAATCAAAAACTGTTTTCAACTACAGGTTGATTAACAGATGAATGGATAAAGAAATTTTATATATAGCAGAGTACTATTCTGCCAGAAAGAAGGATACATTTCAGTCACTTAAATGAAAAAATGGATGCACCTTGACACCATAATGTTTAGTGAAATAAATCAGCCACAAACCTTCACTATCACATGCTTTCTCTTATATGAGAAATCTAAAGTATAAATTAATTAAAGAGCAAAAAAAAGATGTGAAGAAACAAGATGATAGAGTTTTTACAGATGTGAAGGGGCCCCAGAGATAGAGTGGAGGAGAGAGGAGGGCAAAGGGATGAAAAAAGAATTAAAACGTGCTCTGTCTGTGCACCTGCTCCCCACGATGAATGCAGTCATGCGCACTGCAAAGGTGTACTAATAAAAAAGGAAAAAAAATCTGGGAAAACAAAAAGTGGAATAAAGGAAATGTAATCACGGGTCACTCATTAGTTCTACCATGGAAAAGAACTCCTTAGTTGTAATAGAATGGATGTTAAATAATGTTAATTTATTGTTTTTAATTTTTTAGAATCAAACTGTGGAGATGTAAGGAGGGTTCAGTTTTGGCTACAGGATGGAGTGTAAATACGCCACCAACCCCTACACCATCCCCACCCTCAACGTGTTCTCACTTAACACAGGAGGACGGAAATTTCTGAGAGGCAGGGACAGAGAAGGAGCTGTCGAAAAGGGCATGGGGCTAATACACTCATTTTACAAGTCAGGGAGGTAAGAATTCCTGTCTATAGTTAATATAATGTCAACTAATACCCTTGTGAGACTATTATTTTGGTTAAGAATGGTAACTACTAGAGAAAATAAAATGCACCTCTCTCTCTATTTTTTTGAAAAAGCAATAAAGTACCAAGTAAGTCGCTTTGATTTTGTGGAGAAAAATCTCCTTTCTTAGAAAATCTACACCATAGTACTCCAGGCTTGGGAAAGCTCAGTGCTCAGGGCTTTGATTTTTGGATTCTATAGAAAGGGACTCTGTTTCAGGTGGCAAGTCATCCTGGAGGCCAGCGGCCATGGGTCCAGTCTCTGATGGCAGGGTCAGGGTGTGCCTTTTAGCCACAGCCCTCCTGAGGGGTCACTACAGAGGTGGTCACGTGCACTGTCCACCCCAGGCAGGGTCTCCAGGCCGGGATGCAGCCCCTGGCAATGAGCAGCCAACACTGCTGCACTCTCCTCTGCAGACAAGAAGCCCAGAGCCCGAGCTGAGCTCATGGGCAACTCCAGGCCATCTGGTGAATCACTGTCCATCTAGCGATTGGAGAGGCCAAGGCCAGTAGGACTTTCTGCAGCCCTGGCCCTGGAGGACAGCCAACTTAGCCCTGTCCAGCATCAGGACCTGGGCCCTCCACGCTCAGCACTCCTCTGAGCAATCCCATGGCAGGCAGGCTGGGAGCTCCTGCAGAGAATGTGGTGGATGGTGTGTGAAGGAGAATTTGCACCACCCTCTAGCCCGAGGCTGGGAACCCACAGGAACCTACACAGCTCTTAGGCCCCGAGTCCCACTATTTCTCAAGGGGAAATTGGGAAGTGCTGATCAGAGGGAGAATCTAAAGGGCTGCCATATGGTGAAAAGCTCTATGTGAGTGAACCACGTGGTGGTGTGAACAGGTCACACCCCCAAAAAGTACAGATCCTCATCTGTGGTTTCCAGAGGAGGAATGTGGCTCAGGGATGGTGGGCGGGAGCAGGCACCATGGGCACAGATGTGCTTACAGCACGGTCATGGGGTGCCTGCTGGCCAAGAGTCACTGAGCCCCCAGAAGTTGCCTCAATTCCTCACAAGGATAAGTCACATCGGAGACATGACTGAGACTGTTATTGTGTCTCTGTATGGTGGGAGGCAGAGAAGGTGGCAGGAGAAGGCATTTCTGACTGTTAATCCTGTTTAGTCAACTTCATTGCAGTAAAAAAGGCCTACCAGATTAGTAAAGCATGCTTCTGGGTGTGTCTGGATGGGTCATGCAGGTGTGACCTTGCGTGCTCTGTCTGGTCACTTTCTCTTTCCTCTCTGGAGCTGTTCTCCTTCTTTGTTCCCTGGACACCACGAACAGGGAAGCTTTGTTCCCCCACTCCCCTTTGCCATGATTCTCCTGCCAGCTGACCATGGACTAAGCCCCTCAAAACCATGAGCCACATTAAAGCTCTCTACTTTGAAATTGTGGGTGTTGGCCTTGCATCCCAGCTATGGGAGCCTGACTCTCATACCACCTCCACTGGTCCCTGTGCTTCACCAGGATTTGCAGCAATCAGTCTCCCTCACTCAGTGAGGTCAGGCCTGCCCGGTGCAGCAATGAGCATTAACATCTTGGGTGCAAGACCAGCCAATGCTGTGATATGAGAGGAGAAAGCAATGGCAGAAACAGTCTCCAGGCTATCTTTAGTGGCCTGTGTCAGGGGCTCCCAAGGTGGCCCCAGAATAGTAGCACTGGGGGAGGCATTAGAAACACAAGTCTCAGGTGTTGCTACAGGCTCACACGATCTTGGGGAACTTGGGGATGGCCAGCAATGTCAGGGTTAATTCCCCAGGGATCCCAGCACAGTATGCTCAGGATTAGGCCACCAATCTGAGAGCAGGGAAAGTGGGGGAGACAGTCCTGAGGGCCATTCAGCTTGAATGCATCAGACAGCGTGCTCCAGAATGAAGAGTCATTTGGCAGCAAAGAGAGGGAAAGCAGGGTATGAAGCGGAATCATCTCTGAAGAAGCCAGGGCTGGGCCTGCCCTGGAAGAGATCAGCATCACGAGGCTGGGCGGGGTGGCCAGGTGGTGAGAGGCACCGAGGCATTCTGCTTGTCCCATAGAACAACTGATTATATTGTGATAATCACCGAAATTGAGTTTTAAAAAGAACATGGTACAAAATATTAGCAGGAAGTAATGGTGTGAATGTACTGTTTGTTCTAAAGCATCGTGTTTGCTTACAGGCACACTTCCTCATGCAGAGTGTGGAGCAGGGGCTTAGTGTGTGGTGGGTGGATGTGGCTGCAGGACGCTCACTGCCTGGCAGGGGACAGAGGAGCTGGCTGGCCGCTCCTTGGAAAGACACAAGATTGGCCTCCAGCACTTGGGAGGAGCATGGTGGAAGCACTGACAGGCTGAGAAAATAGTGTCACTTCCTGGATCCCCAGCCAAAGGCACCTGCACATCAGAGTACAGTGGCTCCTCTTGGCCAGCCGTAGATGAATTTTTTACTAGTCCATTTGTTTGTCGTGAAATATTAACTCCTGGGATAAGTGTGCCATGTCACTTGGTATTCCAAACTCTGGAAAAGGTTTTGACAGTTGCGTGGCACTCAGGGGCCAGGGGAGCCAAAGCCAGTTTATGTGATGAAAGGAGAGCCTGCAATTAACTTTACCTTTTTTTTTTTTTTAAGCAATATTTACCTCATGGATCAAGCTGGGACAGAAAAACACTGTGAGAGAGAAGATTTCTGAAAGCATGTGCTTGAACAGAGGGATTGTAGCTTTGTGAACACTGCAAGGTCATGGAACATCGGCATGGCCTCAGACACTGTGCCCCTTCCTGGGCTCTGCCCTCAGGGCAGCTACAGGACCAAATACGGACAGGATGCACTTCACAAGACAGAGCAGCCATGACTTTGAGGCCAATTACTCTTCCATGTGCATTCCCAGAACTTCACTTCCAAGGTAGGAAGAGGACAAGAACAGAGCATGTCTGTCCATCTCAGGGACAGGCTGCAGTGCAGAGCCAGCGGTCAGGATGCTGGAGGACGGGAGTCGGTGTCACAGAGAGCACACCTGAGCTGCTGAGTGCAGTCCCTGGTCAGCAATGTGAATGCTTTGTATGTAGAAGGGTCTTGTGAACAGGAGGGGTGGGAGGAGACCCACGGCATCCCTTCTGCAGATCTCTGTTTCTGTGCACTCAGAACCTAGTTGTTCATCTGTCTGTCTGTCAGTCTATCATCTATCTATCTATGCATTCATCCTCCACCTATCCATCAACCACTCACAGTCCCCATCCCTCCCTCCCTCCCTCCATCCCTCCATCCATCCACCCATCCACCCATCCATCCATCCTTCACCCATTATCTACCTGTACATTTATCATCCATTCACTTATCTATCCATCATCCATTCATTCATTCATTCATTCACCATCTATCAATCCATCTGTCCACCCCATCATCCATACATCACTTATATCTTCAACTGTGTATCTATCATCTATCTACTCACCCATCACCAACCTGTCCATTCACCTCTCCACCCAGTTCCCCCTCACTTATTATCCTCCAGCCACCATAATCCATCCATCCATCCATCCATCCAACATCTGTCTATTCATCCATCTCCCTGGCAGCCTCCAGCTACCCAGCCACCCACATAGTCCACCTGCCCACTGTCCATACATTATGGATCAAACATTCCTGGATAAATTCCTGGTGTCATAACAGGGTATCTTGATGTTCTCCTGGTGTCCTTGAAGGTCTCTTCTATTGTCTCCAACTGGATGGAGCGCCCACCTGGAGGGGTGGCCTGAGAAGGCTCTGCCTGCCCCCTGGGAGTACTGGCAGGAGGTTACAGAAATGGGGAGAAGCTGGGTATTGACGGTGGTGGCTTCCTCCTTGCCCTCCCTCCATCATCGGCCCAATGTTACAGCCCAGAGGTGACCTAGTCCGCGCAGCTCTCTACTCTTGGGACCCAGTTATGCACCTCCCATTCACCCTCCAGGACAGGGAACATGACAGAGACCCAGCTGCACCAGCCTCTGGCTCCCCCACCCCAACCTGCCTCTGTTAACGGCCTCAGGAGTGAAGCCACCGGGACTGCCCTGTTTCCTGCCGTAGCACCAGCTGGCAGGAGTGACTGCCCTCTGCTCCACAGCTGCCCCTTCTACCAGGTACTGGCTCACAGACAGTCAGCCCTGACTCTGGCACCACTGAGCCTGCACAGTGCCAGAGAAAAGTAAGCCTCATGTGCTCACAGCCAGAAAAGCCCTGCAGCATCAGGGGACCCAGGGACCTCCTCTTGCTTAGGCATTCCTGAAGGATGGCTGTGGGGCTCGGGCAGAATAGTCACCTGATTCTATGGTGAGTGCCTTGCCAAGGCCCAGAAGCACCATCTCCTCTATGTCCTCTCCATGGCTGCAACTCACTGAACACAGACCACAGTGTGCCTTGGCCACACCAGGCTCTACCTGGCCCTTGGCCCACTGCTTGATGTCCACACCACACCCTTTCCTTAATCCAGGAGGCCAGGGTGCCATGTGGCCTCCTGACCTCTGTGCTCCTGGCTCTGGCTCTACTTTCCTCTTGCTCAGGTCCCGTCATTCCCTCCTGCCCTGTCACCTCCCTCCCTGGCCACTGAGCATCCCCTACTCTGACCCTTCCTGCAGCCCTCCTGCTGCAGAACTGAGCTCACACCATCAGATCACAAGCCATCCTGCTCCTGCAGTGGCTTACGGCTCACAGTGCCTATGGGCCCCTCTGCTCTTCCATCCTAGGTGAGGACATTTGCGGAGGAGGGTGGCTCCCCTTTGCTTCACTTTGGGACATGGAGGACACTTGAAAGACCCTCAAGTCTCGACATGCCACAGCCCGGTGAAGGAAAGCAGGGCGAAGGAGAGGGACGTTGCCTGTGGGCCCTAACGCCTTGATCCATGCTCCTGGACATTTGAGCACCACGGGACCCACGGCAGGTTAGAGGTGGGGGCGGAGGCAGGCGTGGTGGAGCGGGTTTAGGCAGGCGGTAGAGAGGACGAGGTAGATGTGGTGGTGGAGGAGGCAGTGGTGGTGATGGCAGAGGTGATGGTGGAGGGGGAGGAGGTCCAGGCCCCCAAGTATGGTGACTCCTTTGTCCTGGGAAGTCTCCACTCCTCCAGTGATCTGTGCCTTCCATGCATGGGAAGGGTGAACCAGTGCACTGCATGTTATACCTTGGGAGAGCTGACTTTACACCCGAATCGGCGCGACACGGGCCTGTCCTGGGCTACCTGGGGACTGGCAGCCTGTAGAGTCCCTGGTGCCACTGTATGCAGTGAGAAGCTGTGTGCTGGGCACACACAAATGGGCCTGGGAGGCCCTCAGATAGCTGGGAGAGGGGAGGGAGGGTGCCAGCGCTGTGTGCCTCTGTAGCTGCCTCTGTCTCTCTGTCCGTGTCTGTGTCTGTAGGTATGACTGTCACGATGTCTCCATCTGTACCAATATCCATGCGCACCTATTCTACATCCATGCACCTATTCTACAAATGTAAGCACGAATGTTCACACCTGTTTCTGTAGAAATATCAGGGTCCACATCTTCAAGTAACAGCATCAATATTTACACCTGCGTCTGCACTATGTCAGCATATGTACAATGCACACATCTCCATCACAACGCCACCTGTGCAAAGGCATAGCCCATACACAAGCAATGACCGGCATGTGCACAGGCACAGAGGGGAGAGAGGCGGCAGCACAGACCCGTGACAGTGCTCTGGGAGGGTGAGCAAGGTGGAGACAGAGCAAAGTGACCTGATGCACGCAGCCCCGCCAGGCCCAGCAATGATGCTGTGAGCAGCCCCGAGTGGCTCCGAGGCCCTTGGTATTTGTGATCAAAGTAAGTAAATGGCAGGAAGAGACGAGCAGAGCACAGGCTTGAGCCTTGCCTGGGGACTGTGGCTGGTAGGGGGGGGTGAGCCAGTGACGTGCTCAGGTGCCCCCTTGCAAAGCCAGAGCCTTCTTCTCTGGGCTCTGTGATTCTGCTCCTGCCTGCTGCTGCCAGACAATCAGGACAAGAGTCCAGGCCTGCAGCTCTTTACACTTGAACGGGATATTTGGAGGGGTGTAAAAAATGTCTCAGCACTGTGCAACATGTTTTCAGAATGATACCCGGTATCTGCTATATCTTAATTCAACACCCAGCTCAGCAGCTCTGGAAGGGCTGAAGAAAGCGGTGCATGAAGGATGTTTGGTTTATCAGTGCAGCTACGTGCAGTGTGAAACTGGAGAGGCCACAGCAGGGGCGTGCACGACGATTTCCCCCCTCATTTCTTTCCACCTGCATAGGTTCCCTGTAACTAACTGTTCTTGACCTGATGAGGTGTCTTGGCCACTGCCTTTACTCACCAGTGCTGAGCTCAGCCACACAGGAGTGCTGTTCTCAGTTCTCTTTCAATACTGCGGTTGTTTTCCCAGTCAGTGTCTCCGGGATTGGAGCCATCTGTGGGGCTGCGCCACAGACTTCCCACTGCTGCCTGCCAGAGGCCTCTGCTCCCCCAAAGCCCTCTCATTCTTTGTGACCAGGGCCCTGCAGCTCTTACAGCTTTCTGGACAGTGAACTCCCCATGGCAAAGGCCACCAACTCTGAATCTCTCAGGTGCTGCAGCGGAGGCCTGAGGGAAGGACTCAAAAGCTCTGACTCGATTTGGAGTGTCACAGAGGCCCCTGAGAGTGAGGGCTGGGCTGGACCTGAGCAGTGGGGGCTTCAGGCATCTCTGTACCAACCCTTCCTTGATGTCTGAGGCATATTTAATCTCGGTCTTTTACAGGCCCGCCCCATAAAGTAGGTGTCTGAGTTTTGCCTTTTCCCCATTGGTGCCTTTAGTGGTCTCTGTCCGAGGCAGGTAGAAGTCGTCAGTGGCTAAGCACTTAAAACTCTCTGTTCTTAGAAATGAACCAGAGCCACTGAAGAAATCTGTTTTCAGAATTTGAGATAATCTGTCTGTGGTAAATGTTTAAGCTCATTTATTCATTCATTCAGCAAAGACGTATGGAGTTGGGACTGTGTGCCAGGCCACCCTGCAGAACTAGAGGCAGCCAGGCACACATGGACGGCACCCTGTCTGGCCAGCTTTACATTCTAGGTGGGCCGGGAAGGGTAAGGAATCAGCCCTTCCTATCCACTGGCTTTCCATTTCCAGAGTCAGTCCAGTGAGAACCCAAAATAGTCAAAAACCAAAAACTGCCATCTATGCTGAGCACACATCGGGTGGGCACAGGGCAGAGGTGGCTCTGTGCTGCTCAGTGTCCAGGGCAGCTGGAGAGGGAGAGGCCTTGCCAGGCCCACAGTGTGGAGGCTGAGAAACTCTGCTCTCAACCAACACTGTCATCTCCAGAGAGGTGGCCTCTGCAGCTCCCATGGCCACAGCCACACTTTGAGTATTTCCTGGCTTGTAATGATTTGCTCAAAGTCTGTGGGCCCTGCTTCATCGTAAGCTTGTGTTGCGTTCAGCACTGAAATCTTAGTGCTCAGTCCCCTGACTGGCAGGTACCAAATGCCTGCTCACCCTTCTGCTCTCTGATGGATTTGTGCTCACTTTAAAAACCGTCTCCAGGATGTGTGACAGAGGAGCAGTAGAAGGTGTGAAAGCTGTATGTCACTCACGCTGCTTAAGAGATGCGCTACTGCACTAAGCTTAGGGACTGAGAACAAGGGGAAGGCCCGAATCCCAGCACCCAGCTTCAGGTCCTCACTGAAGCTAATTTTTCATTGTCCTTGAAGCTAATCATGCCTGTGGAAGCAGCATTACCAAATTGACTAAATGAGACTTTCAATTAACTCAAACAGATGGCAGAAATTTTCCAGGTGACTTTCCATATTAATTCAGCAAGTTGGCTAGACCAGGCCCCAGGAGGTGGGAAGGGATGGGGCTGCGGGGGAAACAGTGAAATATGGCAATCTTTAGGAGAGAACCCAAACCCACAGTCTGAACTGTGTCTTGGGGCTGGGGATATAGTTCAGTGGAATAAGCGCCTGCCTAGCAGGCGCAGGGTCCTGAGTTCAATCCCCAGTACCGCCAAAAAAAAAAAATAAATAAATAAAATAAAATGAACTGTGTCTTACTTCAGTGAAAGACTCAGCAGCCAAGTTGACTCAACATCCCCAAGCCAGTATGCAACAGGGGCAGGCTGCCCCGGAAGGACCAGCAGGCAGGTGGTCAGCTGCCTGGGGCCAGGGTCATTAGCTCTCTAGGACCCCCTGTATGAAGAGCTCTCTAGGGCCCTCCGTAGGGAGGAGGAGGACAATTCAGGGCAGGGACGGACAGGAAGCAGCTAGCCCCTCACAGAGCACTGAGGTTCTGTGCCTGGTCTGCCCTATGGGGACCATGACATCAGGTTACACTGCAGAAATGAGAGTCAAAAGCACCTCACTGGGTTTTTCAGGGGCCTCAGGTTCTGGGCAGGGCCTGGGGCCAGAATGAGGACAGGCAAATCCTACTGCAGGAAAACACCACTCAGAGTGCCAAGCATCCTTCCTGAGCCAGATCTGAGCCAGTGGGACCTCAGCTCCTGTCCTTTCGGAAGCTTCTAACCATGGGGAGCTCTGTGACTGAATCGTGAAGGCCCAGGTCAGAGTGTGCCAAATGTGGGCTGGATATTTGCTAAGCCCGGAAGGGGTCATTCTTGACTTAAACAGCCCTATTTATGGAATCACAGAGATTTATAAATGATTCCTAAGCCACATTCCCTCTCTTTCTGAGTCTCCCACTAACCATCCTCACAGAGAAAGGCTTAATGATGACATAACTGAGCCCGGGTGGTATAACCAGGCCCAGATGCTTGGGTCTGGGGAGTAAAACTGAGCTGATATTCAGATGACACCACTTAAACAGACCTGACTTGGTTACTGCAATGTAACCAGAAATCTACTCAAACCAGAAGATGAAAATAATACCAATAATGTGGATCGGTTCCACCAACTGAAGTTACCCTGTGTGGCGGCATTAGAGCAGGACTCAGCACCCAGTGCAGAAGCTGGCCAGCAACAGCTCTTACATCATGTGAAGAAGGTACCTAACCCTCGGCAGTGCTTCTGTAACAGTGGAGCTCCGTTCACCAAGGGTCTGGCTGTGTTGGCTTTCATGGGAGGAAGACTGCACCAGGTCACGCTGTGGATGTCACCCAGGGCTTGGTAGGTGTGTGGCGGCCCAGCCTCTGGGGATTATGTACTCCTGGTGCCCGCTAAGAATCAGTAGTACATATTGATTGGTTTGTGCTTTGTTTTCTTCCTCAGAGAACCGAATCACACACCAGCAAGGAACACTTTAGAAAATATATCTATTTCTTGGATGCTTAAGTCAGTAGTAAAACAAATCGACCCTGAAGAGGCTGTGGAAACCATGTGTGCTGGGATTCTTTCCTGACCTACCAGGGGGGAGGGGACAAACCTCATCCGGGGGTCATCAGGTGGCATCATCTCCAGGTCGTGGGTGGGTCCGTTTAGGCCGATGACGTGGAGGGAGATGCTGGGGTTCTCACTGCCTGCCTGCGAAGGAGGGAAGGCGACAGAGACAAGAGTAAGTGACCTTGTGCCAGAGCGTCACGGCTTTGCAGACTGTTTCCTGGAAGATTCCCACGTGGGACTCCAGCAGCTCTGGGGCGCAATGCTGGGGAGAGAAATTGAGGTGGAGGACAGGTCGTCAGTTTTAAGGAGGGAAAAATGATTTGTCAGACCAGTTCTTTTCCTTCCCAGGAGCCCTGCTGCTTCCCACTCCATCCACTGGCTCAGGCTGCCATGTTGACAGAGCAGTTCTACTGGCCTTGGTGAACCACGTGGGCAGGAAGAGAACTATGCCGGGGGAGAGGATGTCTGGGTGGTGAGGAGTGTCATGTCAAAGTGTCGTGGCTCAGCAGGGGGAGGAGGGAATCCTGTGACAAGGAGTCGGTGCTCCGTTCTGCATCCTGATGCTCTCTTTCGGGGCAACAAGTGCTGGCCTGGAGGGATCTAGGGGAAGATTCAGAAATTCCTCATCAGGGGGCTGGGGCTGGGCCGACGTGCTCCCTCCAGATCTGCACAAGGCACTCAGGACAGAGGAGGAAGTCAGCCAGAGCCAGAAGGGTTTCCCAACTCCAGGATCCGATTTGAGAGTGGGTGGGAATAACAGGGCAAGGCGGGGGTGAACTCTGTTGGCCAAGTATGCTGACTTTCTATTAAAATGTGAGACCCTCATGTCCTGAGCAACCTGAAATAATAGAAGCCTCTGCCTCAGAGCTCACTGGAAAACAAAAGGTCCCACTAGATGCCAGGTGGTTACTCCTAGATGTGAGGAAATCCTGTGGGAGGGGTCACCATGGAAACCAGCTCATCTTAGGGCAGGCTGAAAAATGGCAGATAATTACATGCTTGTGTGTGTGAGTGTGTGTGCGTGTGCGTGTGCGTGCGTGTGTGTGTGTATGTGTGTGTGTGTGTGTGTGTGTTTTGGGAAGATGCAGAAGGATGACCTGGTACCCCTTACTTAACTGGGCATCCAGCTAACTCTCACTCTGCCATGTAATGTGGAGCTACAGCCAATCAAGATTGGCTGCAGATGAGGGGAAGGAACCCCACTCTGTAAAAGGTGAATCCACACTGTGTGCTGAAAGCTAGATGGATTCAGGATGGGACTAAGGAGAGGCCGGGCTGAGACTTCCAGGGACCCGTGAGTGCGTGAGGACGTGTGCTCCCCCACACCATGGATAATGACCACATAGGCAAAGGGCTGCTGAGAAGAGTCAGCAACATTAGCCCCTCTGCACTGCAGTGTTGCCTCAAATTCACATGGGTGGGGTCCAATTTGGAAGGGGTCCCTGGGTGACCCGGAGGCTGGGCTGATAATGGAAGTAGTGTTTATACGAGGAGTGGGAGGGGCCAGAGCTCTTTGTCTTACACCACGTGAAGAAGGTACAGTGGAGGCCACAGTATGCAAGCCAGGAGGGGCACCCTTGCCAGGAATGAATCAGTCAGAGCTACACCCTGAGCTCAGACCACAGCCCCTGAGGTGTGAGAAGTGAATTTGTTCTGTGTAAATTGCAGGGTCTGTGGGTGTTGTTCTGGTAGCTGGAGGCCACAGGACACCTTCCCGGCTTGTGGCTCTGGGAACCTCCATCACTTCTTCATCTCAGTCTTATCACAGCTTCCTGTGCAGCAGCCAAGGCTGGCAGGTGTGGGTGCTCCCAGGCATATTAGGCTCAGAAGGTGGTGCATCTGCACCCAGCACTGTCTGTGGTGAGGGGGCTGTGTTTCCCTGGTGGAGGACAGGCCAGTGGCAGGATGAGGCTTAGTTGCGCAGGGGTCCAGCAGCAAGGGGCTCATGTTCATTGACCTGGTGGCCTTGGGGCCAACTAGAGAGGCCAGTGGGCAGGCAGCCCTGTGTGCACACACTCTTGGACACCCATGCCCTCCAGCTGAGCTGCCTGTGGAGTGTTCAGCATCAGCCCCCTTGAGGTGGGACCCTGTGCTTTGGTAACGAAGTGAGGTCTGGGCATCCTTTCTCCTCTACTGGACTGGCGCTGCTCTTTGGGTCAGAACAGGACTGTCTCCATTCACTAGGGTTGCTCTAATGAAATGCCAGATGCTGGGTGCCATGGCATCAGGCACATGCATTTCACTGTCCTGGAGGACAGAAGGCCAGGGTGAAGTGACGGTAGAGTAGATGTTGTCAAACCTGCTCCTCACGGATGGAGCCTTCCCACTGTGTCCTCTCACGGCCCCTGCAGGGACAGACTCTCCAGGGTCTCTTGATAAGGCACGAATACCAGTCATGAGGGCTGCTCGTTCCTGGCCTGGTTCCCTCTACAAAACCCTGCCTCCCGATGCCAATACCTTGGGGTGGGGATCTCTAGGAATGTTGGGGGAAACAGACTTCCAGACTACAGCATACCCAGGCACCAGCAGCCCACTCAGGCCAGGCTTGGGGCAGACTGTGTCCCTCTGACTCCACAGAAGCACCATTCAGGAAGGAGAAGGGCTATCCTGATAGTGTGAGATTTTGTCTTTTGGGGTCACGAGTGGGGTGATGTATTTATTTTGGTTCTGGCAAAGCTTAGGCGAATGATTAGCAGTTGCTCAATTATTTAAAATAAAGCAAACCTGCAACAAATTCAACTCAGCAGCAGTGGAACTTGTGCAAGGTAATGAGAAATAACCTCTCCTGTTTGCTGCTCACACATAAACATGCCTGTCTGCTTTCTCCTGCCCTGCCAGCCTACCTTGGGATAGTGATAGGGCTTCCCCGCTGGGTATGCGGAGCCTGTGTAGGTCGGCAGCTCCATCACGGGTACACGGGAGTCGTTGATGGTAGCGTAGGCCAGCCTTGTGCCATCTGGAGACCACCAGTGTGCGATGTGGGTCTTCAGGATCTCCTCTAGGGAAAAAAAGCAGAGAAATGTGGGTGGTTCGCCAGGGGAGAGGACTCCATGACACGTGTATATCATGACCCCCGGGGACCTGGCCATCTCCACTGAGCCTCAGATACCTCCCCTCTGTTGGTCTGAGGCTGACGGCTGAATCCAAGTCAAGTCCTGGTACCTGGGGCCCAAGGAGTCCTTTTCTAAGTTGATAACTTGATTAATTTCCTATTTCTCCTTGTTGTAACTGACATGCTTCTTCAAAGCCTTGTCTGCCAAGGAGCACTTTCAAGATGAACAATTGTGGACTGTGATTTGTGTATGACTTCAAATACAGAGCCAGAGGAGGTCAGCTTGCACAGCAGCGCAGCAGCTGGTGTGTCCAGAGCTCCTAATGGGAAAGGCCCCTCTGCCCAGCTCTCAGCCCAGAAGGACAGGCAGCCTGCGGAGTGCTGGGCCCTGCAGACAAGCTATGCTCTGGCCATGTCCGGGGGTGGGGCGGGGCAGAGGAAGTTGGGTGCTTGATTGCCTCGCAAGCCTGAGGCCCTGGCTTCACCCTCAGTATGGCAAAACCCCGAACTGAAACCAAACCAACAACCAACACACACACAAACACCAAGAGAAAGAAGGGTATAGTTCAATTCTCTCTGGCAGTATATGAAGCATGCCAGCTAGAAAGGACAGACAGGAACGGGGATTCTCTTAGGTTCCCACCAGGGACACCCACTTCCCATTCCCTTCCCATAAGCACCTGGCTACTCAATGTCCACTCTACACAGGTTTCCTAAGTAGTTGAACTACAACCCAGGGAGGAAAATTCTACGATGTGGTTATTTTTCCTCTACTGAGATTGAACCCAGGACTCTTGCACTAAGCTACATCCCTGGCTCATTTTTATTTTGTTTTGAGACAGAGCCTTGTTGTGTCATGAAGCTGGCAAGGCTGTTTGAATCTGTGATCTTCCAGGCTCAGTCTCCCAGAGCATGGCTTGTCACAGTCCTAGCACTAACCCTACACCTACGGCTCTGAGCTCAAGGGGTTCTCTCCTACAGAAAGGAGACCCCCCCACAGGGTCTGCTTTTGGAATAGCCATTCCTGTAGTTACACAATGGGAGGCTCTGGTCCCTGGCAGGCAAGGACCACATCACGTCTGTGTCCCCATACTGCAGAGGGCAGTAGGGGCTGAGGACACTTGAGAAGCAGCATTGGTGCACGGCTGGGCAGGGAGCAGAACTGACTGCCATGGAGCTGGGGGTCACTGCCCAGGGGGACAGGGCCACCAAGGGGAGGGGCAGTGGGAAGACCCTGGCCTCTGTGGACTCAGGCTTTGTCCATGGCCATGAGGACATCTCCCAGCCTTGGCAGAGGAGGCCATGTACCTAAACGAGGCTGGCTGGGATACAGGTTGTCCCTTCCTCATGTTGGGGATCTGGGTAGCCCTGGAGGAATGATGACCAAATCTGAGATCCCTCCTTCAGGGTACCTTGGCCTGCAGAGACCCTGCTGCTGCTTCTGGCACCAGGTGGCAAAGTCTGATAACTCATGAAGCCATGGCCGGGCCACCTGCCACCTCAAGGGTAACCTAACCTGGACCCAGTGCTCAAACAGCTCGTTTGAGGGCTCTGAGTCCTGAGTCTGAGCCCCAGCAAATGCCTGTTCTGGAGTCCCCATACATGGAAGGGGGTTTGGTAGCTGCTCCTACATCTTCCACCTGCAGCACTGTGATCTCATGGATACACCCCACCCCTGCGGGGCGCTTGCAGCCCTGTGGAGGTACATGGAGGAGAACAAGCCCTGCAGGCTGGTCTACAGAGCCTGTGCTTTTCCAGCACTGTCAGGTGCAAACTTGGAAAGAGGTGAGTCAGAAGTGACTTTACACAGAGTCACCTGATCTGCCTGGGCGCAGGCAGGAGCAGTGAGTAACAGGCCCCAGCAGACGGTCGGCTGGAAAAATAGGCACCGTTTAAATGCAGTTTTCCATGATTCTGTTCAATTACTTCTCCAATAAGGAAATCCGTGCCAGGGAGCAGAGCCCGAGGGCGGGGGAGGAGGGAGTGTGGCCCAGTGCAGGCAGCTCAGGGGCCTCACCTGCTTTGCAAGATGTTATTTTCCAGCCACAGCGGAGAAACAGGTGGCAGCCGCAAGTTTCATGGCTGAAGAAGGTTGGATGGAGACAAACAAGAAGCACAGCAAACTCCCAAGAGACAACTTGTCTGTTTCTTCCCTTTGAACCCAGCACCCTCTACTGAAACCAGAGAGGTCACACGTGGCACAAGGATGGGTGTGTTCTTGTCCTCACCCCACCGGCACAGTGCGAGGTGACCAGGAGAAGGTGAGGTGCCTGGCTCCTTCCCACCCACCTTTTTTTGCTTCTCATTGTTAGACTTGCCTTCAGACCAGAAGGAAGTACTGTATTTTTTAGCCTGCTTAGAGCAGGTCAGGGTTGGTAACAAGCGGGGACAGAGATTGACTGACTATGGGTGTCAGGTCCTAAACTGGCTGAGGAGACCAAATTTCCATCAATTCCATCAGCAAAGTGCCAGGGTGGGTCCCACACCTATGCTCAACTTGCCCTTCTGAGCACCTGGATGCAGGAAAACATTAGCCAGTGCACATCACAGAATGTAATGTTTGGAACAGAACTCGGAACCTACTGAGCTCAGGGATGACAAAGTGTGCGTGCGTGTGTATGTGTGGCGTGTGCGTGCATGTGAGAAATGTTAGCTCCTTCCCATCCCACCCCACAGCAACATGGCGGCATGTACAATGGTGTTCTGCCACACTGAAAGGCTGGCCCTATAAAACAAGACTAGCTGAATCTTCTACCCTGCATGTCTGTGAACACACTGTTCCTTGGCGTTTTTTGTTTCTCTGTGTCAGTTACTCATTAAGGACATCATTAGTATAAGAAACTAAGGAGGAAAGGACCAGGCAGGCAATACCGGGCATCATAGCATTCATTAGGGAAGTCCCTGTTCTGCAAACATTTTCTTCAAAATTCCAGGCTTAATGAGGCAGCTGCTTAAATGCCACGTACCAAATGTGGTTCAGGAATAGGGATTTGCAGACAGAGGCAAAAGTTCCCTATTTCATCCACTGAATTAATTGCAGGAGCCCTTGCCTCAGAGCAGCATGTACAGCTCACCTTTCCCAGCAAGCCCAGGTCACTGAGGAGTCTGCCTTACCTTCCCGCCCTATGGGGGACTAGGTTAGCGTCACGCCAGGAGCTTTGTGAAGATGTCCCAGGTACCCAGTGGCTCACTGCAGGCACAAGCTAGGTCGGTCTCTATTTTTTGCCAAAGGTGCCACTGGCAGTGCTGCTTGCCATGCCAACCTGTTTCAGGCACACATCCAGCAGGACGGGAGCCCCTTGGGCTCCAGATGGTAGAGAACTCAGCCAGGGGGAATCTTAGCGTCTCTGGTTTGTGTGGCAGAGGCAGATTAGGAGGCAGACACTGGTGTCATTCTGTCACTTTCTCCTCAGTGGCACAAGTTGGTTTGAAGGCATCACTGGGCTATGCTGTGTGCGCGGGTGCTGTGGACACAGGCGCGGGTCACCCTACTCTAGGCATGGGGCCCGTGTGTGCAGGGCAGCTGAGAGGGTCCAGACTCCTCTCCTACAGAGCCCGCAGGTGGCTTTGTGGTGTGCATTCTGGTTAAAGATGACTTCACCAGAGAAGAAGGCAAGAAGCCCTGTCATTGTACCCAGAATAGCAAAAGCAATCCTGGGCAATAAAGAAAAGTCAGGTGGAATCACAATCCCTGACCTGAAATTATACTACAAAGCAACTGTAATAAAATCAACCTGGTACTGGCTAAATAACAGACCTGAGGATCAATGGAACAGACTGGAAGATGCAACCACAACAAAAAAACCCACTCAGCTACCTAATATTTGACAA
>PVLD010006768.1:0-97491 GCA_004027595.1 Dinomys branickii | reverse complement strand
GAAATAAATCAGCGATACATGTGCAGGCAACGTATTGTATCACTGGTGTAAGAACCCGAGTGTGGGAATATAAACTAAGAGACATGAAGGAAATCTGTTCTAAAACAAAGAACAGATGGGACGAGGGAAAGGAGAAAAGAAAGAGACAAAAATGTATGTATGTATATATGAATATACATATATGCAGGAGGGCTAACATCGTTCTACTATTGTATTATATCACTTAATGCTAAGGAATAATCGATGACGGGTTATTTGATCAATCTTGTATGTCTATATGTGTTATCCTGAACACACACTTCGAAGATATCAATATGCAAAGCAGCAACTATTGGTGGTTTTTTTTTTGTTGTTGTTATTGTTGTTGTTTGCCTGTTTTGTTTTTTGTCTTTGGATTTTTGGTTTTTGTGTTTTTTCTCTTGTTGAGAGGATTAATTGTCTGACTAATTTTGCATGTCTGTATATGGGTTCATATATTTACACTTCGAAGATATCAATGGATAAAGCAATAACCACTGTTGAGACCATGTCACCTTGTCTATAGATTAGTTGTGATTGTACTATTTTTTATGCTAATTGGTGTCTGTTTGTTAATAAGTTTTTGTACTTTTATTTTTTTAAAAATAAAAAAAAAAAAAAGAAAGATGTTGCCTCCATGTAATTAAGATTACACATGACAAAGTCTCAGCTAATCCCACACTAAATGAGGGAAACTGAGCACACTGCCTCCAAACCAGAAACCAAGATGAGGGTGTCCACTCTCAACACCTGTACCCAATACTGTATTTGAAGTTTTAATTAGAGGAATTAGACAAAAGAAAGAAGTGTAAAAGGGTACAAACAGGAAAGAAAGGAAGGGGTCAAGTCATCCATATTTGCAAATTACGATTCTTACAAGACTCTACAAGCTGCACCAGAACACTGTTAAGTCTGGTAAACAAATGCAGCAATGCGGAAGGGCACAGTATCACAAGAGAAAAATGAATAGTTTTCCTAACAACCAATAAGTAGCTTGCTAGGAAAGAAATCAGGAAAACAGTTCCATTCATGATAGCTTCTAAATACTACCTAGGAGTCAACCTAAACAAACAGCTCAAAGGTCTACAGTGAAAATTACAGAACACTGAAGAAACTAAAGACACTAGAAGATGAAAAGCCCTCCCATCATCCCTGGACTGGTGGAATTACTGCTGTTTAAGTGGCTATTACCAAAGTGGTCTACAGATTCAATGGAATCACCACCAAAATCCTGATGACATTCTACACAGGACTAGAATAGACAATCCTAACATTCAGATAGAAGAATAAAAGATCCAGAATTGCAAAAACAATCCTTAACAAAAACAGAAGTGATTTCAAAATATACTATAAAGCCATGATAACAAAAAAAGCTTGGTAAACAAGTAGACCAGAGAAAGAGAATAGAGGAAACAGAAATCAATCCATATGACTAGAACCATCTGATTTTTGACAAATAAACCGAAAACATCCAATGAAGACAGCCTCTTTAACAAACAGCACAGGGGCATTTCTGTACCACTGGTGGGAATGTAAATTAGTAGAGCTATTATGAAAATCAGACACAGGACTTGAAAGTAGAAGAGAAATGATTATGGAATTGGAAGGAGATGGAGGGAGGGGAATGGGGAATGAACAAAATACGTTCTGTGCATGAATGAAGATGCCTAAATGAAACCCACTCTTCTGTGTAACTAAAATGAGCTAATAAAAATTTATAGTGTCTATTTCAACTCTTCTGCAGTCATCTCAGGGTTTTACACTTACGCTGTCATCTCCAGGATATACACAGCACTGCATAGTTGAAGCAAAAAGACTTCAAGGGAAAAAATGAAATTACTGAGACTAGGATCCTGAAAGTAATTCAAGAGTCTCCAGACAGGGAAAGGAGAGGTAGGATCTGCCCCACTATCAGTGCAAAACTGCCCCACTAACCTGGGTAAGAGTGTCACTGCTTGTACAGGGCAGTGGTAGACTGGCTACCGGGCATGCATGAAGCTTTGTGTTGGTCAAACACACACAGGTCACGATGAAAAAATGCTGTGACAGGAACTAATTGTGTATGCTAGAGAAAAAAAAGATTGAAAAGCATTCACTTTAAACCACCATGAATGATCCAAGTTCTCAGAAGAGCTTTACAGTTAATCAAAGTAATAAAGATGCTGCAGTTTGAATTTATCTATGACTTAAACTTAAGTAGTAAATAAGGAAAGCCTAGAAAAGTAAGACTTCCCTACTTAAGCTCTGAAACTTCTCAGAGGAAAAAACAAAGTATTATACCTAGAAAAGTGTAATACATAACTAGTTTCTAAACTCTACAACTTTTAAAGCACAACCTCACTGTATTCGTGATCAGTAAGTGATGTAAGAGTTGAAGATCAAGTTATGAGTCAACAGATGAAAGGAAATAACAAGAAAAAAATGATTTTAAATAAATAGGATTACTAAATTTTCTTTTAAAAAAGGGAATCTAAGTACCAAGTTAAATTACAAACAGTTTTGTAGTCTCACGAGAAACTTCATCTGACATTTAAGACGGAATCTATGAAGCACAAAATACTGGTTGAGAGAAGATTCCACAACAGAGATCAGCGCCCTTCCCCTTTCCCGTTAGTCTGAATGCCATGTCCCCTACTTATTTCTTTCCTCAAAGAAACAAGGCCCACTAGTATCAGACACCCCTTTCTTGACACTACAAGGAAGAGCTTACACAGGAGAGAGTTGGTAAGAATAACGGTAAACTATAGAATAAAAAAACTTTAAAACTATAAACAAACTGCTTTTGAGGTATAGGTATGATCTTCCATACTGACTGATTCTAGACCCACGTTTGAAAAAGTTTCATTGCTATTGAAAATGGAAAGTAGAATCACTAAAGAGACAATTTCCAAATTCTTTACTTACACTGAAAAGCAAAATAACATTTCTGGCCAAAATGATATCAAATTTTGCAATGAAATGTCCAAAGATTATATCTACTGCCAAACCTTAGAATGATTAAACCAATTGCAAAATATGCCAATACTAAAGAAAAAGAAAACAAAATCAGATATAATCTGACCCAGGCATGAAATATGACATTGCCTTTTATCACTAATCCTTTATTTAATACCATACCACAAATACTGAAAATGTTACAATCCCTCTATCCTCAATTTATACTGCATATTAAATAAAGCCTGTATTAGAAGAAAGTCTTCCCATAATTCAGTGTAAAATGTGCACACAATATTCTGAAATGAATACTATGTAGCCTCTGGCCACAGTCATATGTTCAAGGTTTCAGTCAACAGTACTCAAACGTCCATTTAAGTGAGAATAGTGTCTTTACTATCTCCTGAACATAACACCTACACTGTCTCGGACATAATCCATCACCTCAACTGTCTGCTCCCCTCCCGCTGAACTAAGCAAAGACGTAAGGAAAGCTTCACATCCCTCAAAACATTACCACTATCTCAGCAGCGGAAGCCATTGTATTCGTTGTTTGAATTTGCTATGTATCCTTGTCATGTAATCACACACTACCTTTAACTGGAGTATGATGAAGTAAAGAATTGACCTGCCTCATCCTGGTTCTGCTCTTGCTCTGTGATCTTCCACATGAAAATTCATCGCTTGTATAATGAAGCCACGATACCGAACAAGAGAGCCAGTTAGAAAATTAAGATTTTGTTCAAATCTATGGCAACAGTGATATTTTCTAGATAACTAAGTAATGTGAGAATAAACACAAGGACAGACCGATCACAAAATAATACAATTCCTATTTGTGTTTAAATTTGTTAAAGCTTTCTGTAAAAATTTAAGAGATAAAGTGTTCTACAAGCTGCAGTATTTGTGATGTGGCCTGAAAACAGAGGTGTGGATTGGCCTCTAGGTAGCAATTAGACTTCCAGTTCTCTACTTCATTGCTTTCTCATGCAGCCAGGAAAATAACATTATTCTGATTCCAATAGACTAAACTTTTGCCTCTGAACGTGAGGAACAGCAGAGTTTAGATCAGGCCCACTGTACTGAAACCAGAATGACTTAGTGAAAGTCTACAGAAAAGGAGCACAGATGCTCAACTTACAAGTAGAGTTAGATCCCAACACACCTATCCTGAGCTCAAAACACTGAAAATCTAACATATATTTAATACCCTTAACACACTGGACATTGGCGCTTAGCACATAATGCTTTGTAAGACACAGACTGTGTGATTGCTTCACTGGCAACTGCAGCTGGCATGGTTGGGACGTCTGCCTTGAGACCAGAGCTGCTCCCAAAGTCGGGGCTAAGGGTGGGCTCTGAAGGGCACTGGGAGGTCTGCTGGCAAGACAGCAGGAGACCGAACCCGTGACCCATGGGAAGCTGCAGCTCGCTGCCGCCCAGCAGCCTGGGGGGGTGGGGGGGCGCTGCATGGCCTGTCACTACCCGGAGAGAGGGTCAAACTCAAAATCTGAAGTATGATTTCCAATGAATAAGCATCACTGTAGTACCACCTTACAGCCAAAATTCCTAAGTCAGGGACTACATGCACTTACTTCAGAGACATGCACAACAGGTCTGTACACTGTGGGCAGGAGATTAAGGGTTGACATAAACCAAAAGACCCCTAAGAAAAGGCCAACAGCAATGACATTTGAGGTTATTTAAAATAAAAAGAGCTGCAGCAATATCAAGTTATCCTTCAGGGAAACCAGCTACAGAGCTTCCAATGAGCTTTTAAGATCTGACTCTTAAATATGACAGGAATTCTCAGACATTAAAGCAGGGTCAAAAAACTCCTATAAAGAATCTGAGAGCAAACATCTTAAGCTTTATGGGCCACATATATAATCTTTGTGGTGTGTTCTTCTGCCTGTTTTTTTTTTTTTTTTTTTTAACCAGCCCTTGAAAAATGTTAAAAGCCACTCTTAGCTCAAGAGCTACACAAAAACAGGTTGTGACCTACACAGTTCAGGTCATAGTTTGCCTGCACAGCATAACATCTTATCTAAAAGACAGAGAATTATCTATAGCAAAAAAGTAACAGGGGATAAAAGATATAGACAGAATAAAAAGTTATAAATACATATGACTATATAGAAATAAGTACATGCCTGTTTTCATACACGGGTATCTGAAAGAACTTTTCTACAAGCTCATCAAAGATAAATGCATCTTTGAAACAAGAGCAGTACGTTATGAAAACAGAATGGCTAAGATATCAAAAGTACGCTCAGCCCAAACAAAGTTGGGTGGGCAAAATTAAAAATGAGGTCTGGAAGAAAAAGGTTGAAGAAAAGTTCCATCAAGCAGAATAAAAAGAGGCTAAGTCTGGGAGGTGTGGTATGTGGCTGCCAGAAGCAGGGGAGAAAAACAGAACGGGCAGGAAGGAAAAGGAGGAGGAAGTCTTATGGACAGAATAAAACAAACTTCCCAAACGTGTGCTTTCCAAAGGAGCAGCCTAGCCAAGGTCCAGCACAGGAAGTGAAGAAAGATTCTGACAAAAGACACAATCATGAACCTCAAGAAGGAAGACAAATCAGAAGATTAGCTAAGTTTCCCAGGGAGGAAAACAAGAGCAGAACAACCTACACGTACGTCACAATGACATTGTTAATTCTTCTGGCAACTTTTAAAGGTTCAGAACATGTAGCAGTGTACTCAAGACTAAGAGAAAGAAAATACTGACAACCTAGAATTCTATAGCCAAGCAAATACTAACGATTTAGTGAGTACAAAATCAGGGATTCTCCCAAAACCGCAGTCAAAATCTAGTTTCCTTGCATCATGCACGCGTTGGAAGAAAGCATCACCAAATATCTGAATCAGCCGAGAAGAAAAAATGAAATCTAGCGGACAAAGGCAAAGGGAGTTCCTAGGATGACAGGAGAAAGGGTAGGCAGTTCCCCTGCAAGGCTTCCAGGCCAGATAACGACCAGAGAACAGAGATTTGAGAAACGGGGTATCTGGGAAAGAAAAAACAGCCAATTCATGTTACATGGGACTGTGGAAAGCTGAACTGAAAAGCCAACGGAATTAATAAGCACAAAGGAAACGTAAAATGAGGAACTCATGAAAAAAGTATGAAGAAGCCATCAGCCTTGTAACACTTACACAGAATACTATTTATTGAAGTATAAAAACCAATGACTACAGATTTCACCAAGAACTGTACAAACTATACTGTACAACTGTACAACTATAAGAATATAAAAGATAAAGCAGAGGGATCTATAGTTGAAGAATGGAACATTCCCACCTGTTATAATTAAGGAAATTAAGAGTTACTAGTATATTTAGAAATACAGTAGGGACATTTTTAGTAATAAAAAAGGAGGCTTTTTTATACACCTATAAATCTAGGAGGCTGAGGCAGGAGGATTGCCACTGCCATGAGTTTGAAGCCAGCCTGGGGTACACAGTAAGTTTAAAGTTCATCTGAACTACATATTGAGACAATGTCTCCTTAAAAAACCTAAATGAATGAATGAAGGAATGAATGAATGAATGAGGCTATAACTGCAAGCAGGAATAGCCATGGAATTGGAAAGATGTTTCATATACTACTTTCAATACTCCCTGAAAAAAGATTTCACACACACACACACACACACACACACACACACACACACAATCTAGATTTTAATAGTCTTTATCTACAATTTACTCCCACAGTGATAAAAGGTAATAAAAGGTACACTACCTCTAGGAATTTAACAGGATGGAAGATACATATAAATTCAGAGCGTAAACTATATATATATATATTTTTTTGTTTTGTTTTGGTATTAGAAATCAAACTCAGGACCTTAGGCTTGCCAGGCAGGCACTTGTGCTGCTGAGCTATATCTCCAGCCCATAAGCTCTATATTTTGTTAATTTTTCAAAATCTCATGTAATGAAATTATTTCAAGATTCTAGTCAACAGGTTTTTTGGCTGGCCTTGAACTCAGTTTGTAGCCCAGGCTGGCCTTGAACTGAACTCAGAGCAATTCTCCTGCCTCATCCTCCTGAGTGCTGGGATTACTGGTATGTAACACCATGCCAGCCATAGGCTGCTTTTTTAAGGGTAACACTTTCCCTCCAAAGGACTATTTCTGTAGAATCTTCACTACATTTCAATGTAAAACTCAACTGTTCTACCAAACTTTGAGAGTAATGTGACTGTTTTTTATACTATAAAGTAGTATATGGTCATAGACCAAACAAAATCTCCCTAAAAAGACAGACTTCTACTAGCATTAGACTTAGAATATAAACTCGGCTTTTCTTTTAAGGAATAACAACAGGGTGCTTCATTTTAAAAAGTTTCTCAGGGACAATTGTGTAACTTTAAGATTACTTAATAGAGAATCCATTCCAGCTAAGGCAAGAACAAAGTCTTTTGTTGAGCTATTTAGCAAATTTCTTTAAAAACCTATATAATGAATTACTTTGAACTAAGAAAAATACTTTTATACTCTAACCCCACAAACATACTTATTAACAATAAGCTATTCACACAGAAAAAATAAATCATAAATTATACCTGAAATAATCATCTTTCAAAATACAATTTCTAGAAGGGCTATTCCTTTGAAAACAGTTCTTTCTTCATATACTGTCCACAATTTTAAAGTAAATTAGATGCCCTTTTGCATATAAATATAATCCAGTAACATTATAATGCCCAAATCAAGCTTTCATACTTATAGACAGGGACAATCAAAAAACTAGCTGAAAACATGGCATTTATTCTAAGTGGATAAAGGGTAATTGTAGATTGAAATATGTTTTACAAACCCTGTGACAGGATGAACATGTAATGGAGTTTTCCTTGTCATTATCCCCTAAGCAAGAGACTATACCACGTATTCACATAACATTCGCACTGCAGTAGGTTTTTTATGAAGCCTACAGATGATTCAAGGCGCATGCACCAGGGTGTGTCCTGGTTACATGCAAATCACTTGGCATTTACATAAGGAACTGCACTTACAGATTTTGGTATCCATGGGGGCTCCTGGAACCAGACACCACAAGGCAACTGTATTAGGAAATATTCGACATAGTATATGGAAAACAACACATACACATTTTCATCTTCTTTTCTTTTAATAAATTGGTTTTTTTTCCTTTTTACCCCTAATTTCTAGCTTACAGACCTTCTCTTTTATCTGCTAATTCTACTTTATGTTACAAAATGTTAACTCTTGAAACAAAAGAGTGTATGGGGTGGAATAATTTTTTATTCTGCCACAAGACTGACATTTTAAAGTTCTAATATAATATTCACATTTTTTCTTTGCAAGTAGAAATACTCCATCCATATTGTATAGATGTGAAAACAAAATTCGTAACAACAGAAAAGGACACATAGGAAGATTTACTCTGGAGGAAGCACTGTAAGTATGCTTATCTTAGGAAGATAAAAATTTTCAAATGGTGAACAGATTTAATTTTCCATTCTAAAATGGCAATATGCTGTCAGATCTAGAATAACAATTAAGTCACATCAAGGTAGCACAATGATTCAACCTAATTCACAGTCATATTTTTTTAAAGGCCCAATTTTCATATTAAGAAAGCAAGCCTTCCATACCATAATATCCTATAATCATTCAAAGATATTTTTTTTTGAGGAAACAGATTGTATCCCAAAATGAACTATTTTATTGAAAATACTGATACATGATGGGTAAGAATACACATGAAAAATTCTTTAACACTTTTCAGAAATTTGTGATTATCTTTTTAAAGTAGATTACGTTTTCACACAAATATGCAATTGTCATGTAACATTAATGTGTTTAAATTCTGGGATAAGGGGATGACGATAGTCTTATTTTTGTGATCACTTAAAAAATCTAATTATTTTCCTATGAAATGGTTAGTAGTGAATGTCTGCAAGTCTAGCACTTGGGAGGCTCAGGTAAGAGGATCTGAGTTTAAGGATAGGTTGGGGTGAATTTCAGGTCAACCTTTACTGCACAGCAAGACTCTAACTGAAAAGAAAAGAAAAGGAGGGGAGGGGAGGGGAGGGAAGGAAGATAATAAGAAAATAAGAAAGGAAGGAAGGAAGAAAGAAAGCGGGAGAGGGAAGGAGGGAGGGGGAGGGAAGCAGAGAAAAAGGCAACCCAAAATAGTTAAACTATTCCATACTTTCCATTCCACCCTACAAAAACCTATTACTATCTAATGAAACCTAATAATAAATACACTAGTGCTTTAGATTTATCAAGTAAAGTTATTTTAAAATTATCTGATCCTATATCAATGTTAAAACATAAATAAACCCGGATACTTTTTACAGAAACGTGTTTTTTTCATATTTTATTAGTGAGGTTTAATTACTAATTATAAACAAAAAGTTATCATGCCTGTTTAAAATTCCATTCCACAAAATGTCTTATAGCCAGCTCCAACCTAACCAGATCATGGAGCGAGTGTACAGCCAGATACTCAAAGGCATACAAACCAGCTTTATGTAAAATGAAACATTTTTTAAGCTTCCAGATTAAAATAAGACATAATAAAAAGATCATCTTCAGATTTTTAGTTTTAGGAGAGAAATTATCATGAATCACAGCTTTAAGAGGAAAAAGTCAAATGCACCTACAAAGGAACAGAGATAAGGCTCTATTACTTAACTTCCCTGCTTAACTCTAGCTTTCTGACCTGGTATCTGAGGAATACAGAAGCATTAATGTCACAAAAGGTCTCTACAAGTTTATGAAGGTCAAAGCTTTGGCTGACGTGGCATAGAAGAGGCTCCAAGGAACAATAAGCACCTTGCTCAGACTCAGGGGCTCCAAATTGCTATTCCTCTCGCACCGGACTTGGTAGCGTACACAGCCCACTGTACAGTTTCAAGTTTCACTTTTCATGCTAACTTAAAGCCAAGCATTTTTATAAAGGAAGAATAACACAATGTAGAAGCTTTTAAGGAATTCAGAAATGGTCAGTAAGTTGTACTGGTTTGCAACAGTTGTCTTATTTCCCACAGCAAACAAGGAAGCATTTAATCTGTAGATGTTTAATTTACAAATTCACAGCAACAGTTGTTCGTTAAACCAAAAAACTCTAGGACTCATTTTTTTCATTCAATTATTAGTTTTATATAAAATTCACATGCCCACAACCAAGGCAAATTAAAAATGTGAAACACAGCCACAAAAACATACACAACAGGTTCCGTATCCTAAACCATCGCACTGCAAAATAAGAGCACTGGATATGTGACACACAATTCAGCTCTTTAACCAAAGACAGTAGGTTTATCCTTCTTTTCTGAACAGTTTCCTACTCAGATTCAGGTAACTGACTCAATATTACTCTCTGCACTACAGCTTGTTTCTAAGAAAAAAAATTTGGATGTATTTTAACATTTACATCTACCAAAAGATCTCTGGCTTTTCACTTTTCATTTATCGGAAAGTGAAAAAATGCTTCAGTCATATCACCAATAGACATTTCTCCAGTGACTCCGAGACCTCCTGGGCCACCATCCAGGAAAGACGGCTACTAACCCTGCTCTGTCCTCACAAGGCCTTCTGTACAGCTCCCTTCCCTACGCAGCTCAGCACAAGCAAGAGCGGTACACACAGCGTTGGTCAAAGAAGGCGGTCAGAATGAGAGATAAGGAAGAGAAAGGGCTGCGAACTAGTTTGAGGTCTGCAGTGAGCGTGGAAGAGGTGACAGTTGAGAATGGATGTGACCCTCAGCTGAGGCAGAAAGTGAGCTGATGACAAGAGATGGCTCAGCTCTAGATTCCAAGGTGCACGATTAGTATTACACATTTAAAAAAGTAATTCTCGTACTTTCAGAAATTTCAAGATTCTACAGAAATGATAGCTACTGTGCTACTTTAATATCTCAAATGTAACTAGTGGGAAGAAAATAAAATGATCAAGCAAACAGAGCAATTTTATTCCTGACTTTTAGGTGAACTGATGAGGCTCTATGTACCTAATTTGGGTACCACTTCAACAAAGGACATCTTATCAGTAACACTGCAGAGAATTTCTGGGTCACTTGAGATACGTGTATCTCTGGAATTCAGTAGGGCCACTGCCATATGTAATCAATGCGGACATGTGTTTGACTAACAAGTCATCACACACAGTAAGAAAAGGAAGAGAAGCCACTCAAAGTCAATTCTGCTGAATTCACTTCAGAGGAGGCAAAGCAAACCAGATGTTTACTAAGATAAAAGGCTTAAACAATCCTCTCTTTGGTGTTAACCTGGATATCTAGCATTGAATTCTGTTCTGCAAGATAAAGGAAGTAGGTTATTTTCTCAGCTGCTACAGGACTGAACAAAACCATATATTCAAGCATACACACAAGTCTACTTCTCCCTTCTCCTCTACCTCTTTTGTGGAGAGTCAAAGTTGGCAAAAAACAGCTTGGACTCTAAACTCCTCTGTACTTTGTACCTTTTCTAGGACGGAGAGATTCTCACGGGACATCACTGTCTGTCACCTCCCCTGAGCGCCCTGCTTAAGCAGAGCCAGGCTACAGGCTGATGTCTGTGAGACCTCTGCTCCACTTTATTAGGGGTCACTGAGTGAAAAGGAGGTGAAACTTCTTCACAGAAACAGTATGAACAGTTATTTACAAGTGTGTTATTAAAATTTCTGGTAGACGGGTATCAAGGGCTGTGTCACATTTAAATAAAACCACACATGAAGAATATATATTCCTATATATGTATAAATAATAACAAAAAAGAAAATATTGCATAATAAACTATTTTGAAGACATGAGAACTCACTAAATTATAAAAATTTTAACATACAGTTAGCTAATGCTAATTATCAAGTTAAAAAATTTTTTCGTGGGTTTTATATGACTTGATATGGAGGAATGGGCCTTCATTCTGACTGAGCAGTACTACCACATACTTAATACTAGAGAACTGAACAGTAATATTTAAGTCCTTGAACTTAATCTGTTCTTGGAATTAATTTAACAAAGGATATCTGAGGCTATCCCCCCACTGGCAAACAGGATCAGGTCTCCACCTATGACATCACATACTTTGTGAACATGTGGCCTCTCAAGCCTCAGTTTCGGTCCTTCTGCTCTAAGTGACACCCAAGTCAATCCCAAAGTCAACAGACAGTAAGACTAGTGATACTGAAATGTCTAATCATAACACACACCTAAAACAGTACCTGCTTATAAACGGTGGTCTGCTCACTCACTCCCAAAATCTAATCAAATCAAACACACAAATGGGAGTAAAACAGTTCAATAACAACAGATAAAGGAGGTAGAAAGCTAACAATAACATTTTGGAAGATAGAAAGTAGACAGACAAATTAACTAATTCAGGCTTCAGCTTTCTTTGCTGCCTTCGATCTACAAAGAGAGGAACATTTTAAGAAAGAATTCATTAATCAAAAGCCCTAAGTCAGCAACTGGAGACACCAGGCACCTCCAAGTGAAGCGGATCTAGAATGGATGCAAACAGGAGAACTGGTTCCAAGTCTGTGTCGGTGCTTATTAAGACTCCCAGATCTTCTGCTTTGCATAATTACACAGACTGCCTGGTGGCCCTACAGCAACTCTGACAGAATGTTAAGGATTAGTTTCTTAATTAAGTTAGTAAACCAGGTAAGGCCGATTTGTGAGTACTATGTAAAAATTAATAAAGAGTTGAAACACAAGTACCTGAACACTGAATGTTGAGATTCTGAGCTTGCCTGGATCACTTCCACTGTTTTAGCACCTTCTGGAGCATGCACACATATGCAAGGGTAAGAAGGCCTCTGAGAGCAATCTGACTATGATTAAAGCAAGAGGCTAAGAAAATAAATTATGTAAGATGTAAATCAGAACTTAAAGATATTAATACCTGCTGGGCATGGAGCCAATCCCTGTATCCCAAGATTCTAAGACACAGAGAAAAATAAGTTCAAGCCTAGTTGGGAGAAGGTAATAAGACTCCTCAAAAATCAATCAATCCATCCATCCATCCTTAGAAATGAAAAGCTATTACATATCTGTGACAACAAAATACTATGCAACATTAAAAAATCTTAATTTTTTTTTGAAGTTCATATAAAAAATTTAACAAGCTGGCCATGGTGGCACATAGCTACAATTGCAGCTACTTGGGAGGCCACTGCAGGAAGATTCCAAGTTCAAGGCCAGAGTGGGCAACTCAGGGAGACTCTTGTTTTAAAATAAAATTTCAAAAGGGCTGAGGATGTAGCACAGAGCTCCCTGAGTTCAATCCCTACCATCTTTCAGCTATACTTTGTATACAGACAGGCAAGCCTACTCATTAAAGCTCTCAGAAAAGCCACTAACATTAAAGAAAAAAACCAGACTAAACAAATAAAAGCAACTCAGAACAGAAAGATGTGAGGCAGAAAACTTCAATGAAATCTACCATTAATCTAAAGTATTAATGAGAGGGTAACATAATCATAAGACAGGGTTTCATTAAGGAGTGGGAAAATAAAAAAAGGGCTCTTAAAAGTTCAATTATAGGAGAAACTCAAAACAATACTCTGGAGAGTATTAAGAACATCTCCCAGAAAAATAAAAAATATGACAAACATACATATGAGAAAAGAAGATAACACCTTCAGAATACCATCCTAGAAGATCCAATACCTGAACTGTAAGCATTCCCAAAGAAGAAAAAATGACCAATAAAATCATTCAAGAAAATCTAGAACTCAAGAACATGAGTTTCCAGATTTGCAAATTCCCAGAACAAGGACACAAACAGACCTTCAGTGAGCACAAAAAATATATCCCAGAAGTAAAAGATCTGAGTTGCTAGATCTTGGACCGGAGATATAGCTCAGTGGCATAAGTGCTTACCTCACAAGCATGAGGTCATGAGTTCGATTCCCAGATCCCACCCCCCGCCCAAAAGTTAGACCTGAGTTGCTAGATCTAAAGGAAACAATATAATCAGTGCCAAAACTCAAAAGGCCAGAGAGCAAAAGCTTCAGAACAGGGCGTGTAAAGGGAGAAAAGGGACCCAATACGAGGAGCGTAAGGGCATCCAATTTCTCAGGGTTCCAAAATCCTGAGGAAAAATTATTTCTTTCTTCAAATTTTCTGAGCCAAACTATCAACCAACTATAGGAGAAAAGTAAAGATAATTTCAGGCATACCAACCTTCAAAAACAATTATCTTTGCTAGGGACTCTATAAGAAAGTGCTCTCAGAGAAAACAAGAATAAGCTAGAACAGGAGTCCCTGGGATCCAGAGAGTGAACTGATGATACATCAGTAATTCTGTGCAAGTTTATTCTCCTACAACGACAACAAAAATTATTAAAGGAAGGTAGTAAGATGCCACCCTATGTAGCTATAAATAATAGTTTTGCATGTACAACTGATTACAAATTTAATGAAATGTTTCTGTTTTGAGACACTGGAAAAGAAAAAGGAGAAAGGTACAATATTTAACAACAGAACAGCATCAATATCATGCAATAGTAAAACATCTGGAAAGAAATCCCTCAAAAACCCACACTCTTTTAAAGAGAGGTGAAAGTGGCATAGCACTGTGATATTAGACTTGGGTACGGCTGGAAAGGCGGTGAGCGGGTGTTGGTCCTTGTATATACCTTTTAAGTTGTTTACCTCTATTATGTTGAAATGCTCTTCAATTACATAAACAATTCAATAAAGAAAAGTTCCCTAATCACCTACATGTGTTGTTCAAGACCAAGATGGGATCTAATGGTAGATCTTAGTTGTAAAGGAAAAATACATTAATATTAATGATGTTTGAAGGATACATTGCAAAGGACAAAACCAGCAGACACCAGACTAAGCTGATATTCATTTCCTGTGTAGGCTTCACAAAATTATAGTAGATTTCAGTTACTAGATATACCACTGTAGCAGCCACCGTAAAATCCACCAGCCACTGGTACTCCGGAAAGTAATGCAATACTGAAAAATAAAAGTTTTTAAAAAGGTTCACTTAAATTTTCACAACTTATGAGCTATAATTAACTTGTATGTATGCTATATTTTATTTCCAACATAAGGTTTGCAAATGCAAGAATATAAAAGTTCAGGAGAGATTCAGAACAATAGCATCCCAAATCAAATCTGAATAGCTCATAAAGTAAATGATTAAGTAAACTGAAAATGATTACCAAAAATTATTTAAATTGTTGTTAAAACAACATTGCAAATGACTTTATTTTCTCAGTTGATTAGCTAATTTTAAAAGAAATCCTCAGTCAAAAATTTTCTTCTTGAGGCTCTAGCTATGTTATCTTAACCTCAATTAATAGAACTTGGTCTAGAAAAAAAAAAGATTGACTTGTACTGTTCACTTCTGTGAAGACAATTAAACCTTGTGTTACAGTAATTAATCTTACCAACAGGGAACTAGTAATTTTGTGAGTTACCACAGATGAAAATAAACTGAAAAAAATATACTTTTTATTCTCCCTTCTATTTTATAAGAAAAGCAGATAAAAGATTTGTTGATTTTACATAGAAACATAACCCTTCAACAAACAATTCCATTCTTCAGCATTTACATTAAAATTAACATTCTCTGGAAGTAAATATAATCTATCATCCTTTGTATCTCACTTAATTTAAACTTCTTATAAGGTACAGATAGTCTGCTTTACTTCTACTAGAGTATAAGTATCACCATTATTTTTTCAAAGGCCTTCTAAAAACAGAAATAAATCATATGTAACCATCAATTCGTAAGTACTTACTGGCACACAATAAAATGACCTACACTGCTTTGGAAAGCTTTTCCTTGGAAAATGTAATACAATATGGCTCACAATACATGGCTCACAATACAATACCCTTACAGAAAACGTATTCTAGAAATAAAACATGACTCAAAGGAAGACTTACTAAAAACATCAAAACAAACTAACCAAACATTGTTTCGAAGTGGTAATAGCAAGATTATTAAAACACACAAAACTCTATAATGATTTGGTACATTTTCAAATCCTTTCAGTTATTTTAACACTCTTAATTTGATTGAAGATATTTTCACTGGTTTAAGTTTTCTATTGTGACTGAACTAGCTGAAAGTTTTATTCTGAAGTGGTTGTAGGATTCCTCCCCCTCAATCCTCCTCTCCCTCAAAAAGTAACATTACCCACATCCAGTCTTTTGAATAACTTTCTGCTGAGAGGGCATAGAAATGATGAACAGATAGAAAAGACAGACAAATATCAGCTCATTTAATGGTTTTTAACTTTTACTAACAATAATTAAATTCGCATTCTAGTTCTCCATGCTTGCCACAGTAACGCAGGATTCTGCCGAGGAGCTCATCCAGTAAAGAGCCAGGTGATACTGAAGTCTTAGGTTCCTAACCTCGTACCTTAGACAGCTCACACAAACTGAGATGGACTTTCACAGTAGTTATTGGTATCAGTAACACAGTGAGCAAAAGTTCAAATTACATGTATTCTTGGGTATATATTTAACACAAGTATTATAATTACATTTCTTTTTTATTCAATAATGTAACTTTTTATTCAAAAAAAGATAACATATATGTGACTTTTAATAAAATATTGTAATCAAGCCAAATTCAGACAGAAAACTTTATACTTTTGCCTAAACATACATACACAGCATACATCCACAAATGACTGCATAAACATAAATAAATATATCCCTGCTGTTCCAGATAACTGGAATGTTCTTCATATTAAGTAAACAGTTGTTAGGCTAATACCATTTTCAACTATTCTCAAGATTAAGCAACTGAAATAAATAACAATATGGTAAAGGCACAGTAGCCTAATTTCAATTTTTTAGGCTCACTGTAATAGTCTAGTCCTCACTGACTGGCTCTGTCTCATTTAGCATATAACCCTGACCAAGTCAGTGAACTCTTTCTAATGCGTGAAAAAGTTAAAAAGTACCTATCATAGAAGTGTGAGGATGGGTCAAAAGAAACAGTTAAAACAATGTCTGATAATAATTTTAAGACACCACTAAAGTAGCTGAAAACTATAAGGATTATTAGTAAAAATGACAAAAATTATACTCTAAATTAGGAGAGTGTGTCGTATGCTTGTATTTTTATATGCCTGGGAATATATTTTATTTATTTATTTATTTATTTATTTATTTATTTATTTATTTATTTATTTATTTATTTATTTTTGCGGTACTGGGGATTGAACTCAGGACCCCGCACTTGCTAGGCAAGCGCTTATTCCACTGAGCTATATCCCCAGCCCAATATATTTTATTTAACTAAGCACAATGTAAGAGAGTTAAGCAAACATGCCAACTACTAATCAAAAGCCAAAATGTTTTTAAATGTTTTAAATGTTACATGAAGAGTAAAAGGAAAAAAGAGGATACAGACCCAGTCTTAAAAGTCTAAACAGCTGACTGGTATTGCTCTGCCATTTTGGAGTTTTACAATACCCTTTCCATATAATATGACATAGCTTTTCAGGTACAACATTCAACTGTCAAACATTTGAAGGTACTTTATATCATAACATAATTCTATATGAGATGCTAGATAATCTGATACCATTTTATGAGGATGATGTGATTTTGATTGAGGAAAGGCCAAATTACATAATGCAACTTGATAAAGATTATTTTTCAAGAATGTAGTATTTTATTTCCTCATCTGATAGGTAATCCACCAGTTCTCAAACAGTCAAAAATCAAAATCACGTGGAGGACTTTTGAAAGTGCAAATTTCCAGAACCTAGTATAGAGTAACTCTCTCCAAGATGGAATTATAAAGAGCTCCTAGAGCTCCTCAAGGGACTCTGATGTTCAGCAAGGTCTGAACACGCTCATGTTTTAAACGGTATCACTTCACATGTCTTTCCAGTCTAGGATTCAGTTTCATACAAATCTCATTTTAAACTTAAAATCACAGGTATACACTTATAAAAACTGAGACACTGGAGGAAATTATTTATTCAGAGATACCCAATGGATACAGGCGAATCTTAAGTAAGCAAAGTTTTCTCATTCCTAGTACCATTTTTAATTCTAAAAATCCTTTCCTTTCCATGAAATGTTAGAATAAAATTGACTTACTAAAAATATAGATAATTCAATATAAATATACAAATGCTTTCCTGTAAGCCACATTTCAAAAGTAGGCTAAAGTAAGAAGCAAAAACATTCAGAATTGGAGATTATAAAAAACTGTGATCTCCACTTAAGAAACAGAAACTGTGTAACAAGCTTAGATAAGCTTTAGCCTCTTTTGAAAAGTGAGAAAAAGTTAGGAGCACAGAAAAAGAAATTCAAATGAAGTCATTTTGAGATGCTAAGTTCTCAGATTTCATAGTCAGTATAACAGACTTAAGGATTAGAAAAACATAGGGGAAAAAAAACCCTAGCCACAATAGATAAAATGGAAGGACTTTTGATGCTACAATATAAAACTAAAATTTATAGACCATTTTACCAAGATTTCCCTTACCTAAAGTATCCACTTCTGTAACTGACTTTGTTTCTAGATGAAGGTCAATATCCTTTGGAATGGTTAGTGGTTTATTTTCAATGTGACCATTATATTTCCTATAAAAATCAGACAAGTGACACAAAAACAAGTTATCTACACTGTTATCCATGTGCTTGTATCAAACTAAATACAAATGAGATTTTCAATTCACAGTGAAAAGAATAACTTCTAATAGTTCATCAGAAAAGGAAGTAACATACTCAAAAGTAGCTTCTAAAAGTGGACTGTAAAATGTGGAAATAAATTATTATGTAAATACATAGATGACCAGGGAAAGAATTACCTACATCAGTGACAGCAACAAAACACTGGGGCTACCTTAACACAGCAATTTCTCCTACTCTCTCTGTTGCAGATTTAAACACAACCTAGGGTCTCTTTTTCAGAAACAAAACTGAAAAGCAAATGGAGACAAGACAGTGCACTCCTCCTGGAAACGACGTGAACATATGTACACAGACACATATAAACAGATCTGTAACTAGGTCAGAGATAAAGCACAGCATTCAGATAAACATGCAGGACAAAGTCAGAAGCATGAAAGGCTAACTTGGCAGCAGTTTTCCCTAAAGTCCGCAGGTAGAGGAAAAGAGGTGCACTGGCGTCACGACCAAACTTAGTTTTTAGAGAAAAACAGATACAGGAAATAATAAACTTCTTAAATTATAATAAACATTCATTTCAACAATGGAAAATAATTCTTCATTTATTCTTAAATAAGTGGGGACAATCTCAGTACTAATTTCATGCCAATACAGCAAATAATTATCATTGTTAATTAGGAACAAGGATCACTAATGCATCACTATATACAAAGCTTGGCTGACATACTACAATTAATATAATATTATCAGGGGCTGGGGATATAGCTCAGTGGAATAAGCGCTTGCCTAGCAAGCGCAGGGTCCTGAGTTCGATCCCCAGTACTGAAAAAAAAAAAAAAAAAATTATCAATTACAAGACATGAAAAGGATTCAAATATTTATTAAATGAATACTACACTAGACAACTAAATTCTATCAGTGTTGAACATAGTAGCAATGAATAGCTACAGGTGGAAGAGTTGAAAATAAATGTAGAAACTAAAAACTAACGACTTAAAATTCTGGCCCATAACTACGTGAATTTGGGCAATTTATTTAACATCTCTCATCAACAGCTTCTCATTACTAAGGTGTAAGTTAAGCCAAGTATGGTGGAATATGCCTGTGATATCAGTACTTAGGAAGCTGAGGCAGGAGGATCACCATGAATTCAAGGCCAGCCTAAGCAATATAGTGAATTCAAGGCCATCCTGGACTGTGTAACAGAGACCTAGTCTGAAAAAAAAATCAACAACAAAAATAAGAAAAAAGTAAAGTATAAATTAAATACTTAGGATCACTGTGAGATTAAGCAAAATTGTATGTATGTCATGGAAACTAAAACGTTGGACAAGATTATTTAAAAATTAATTATGGAATACAAGGTTTATAACATGTCTTTCAATGAACTTCAAGGTATGTGTAATGATAAAAGAAAAAGAGAATGATACTAAGGCCGGAAAAGATAGTCTTCAAATTTCCAATTTCATGGCAAATAATCATTAATGTTTAAAGAATTTTTTATCAGCTACCAATGTATTAAGCCAGGTTACATAATTTTATGACACATATGAAAATGTGATTGTTCTCACGGTCCTTTTATAATATACATATTAGAGTCATGATTTCTGAGTCAGAGAAGACCTATTAGGGCCTCCTGGATCCCCAACTGAGCAAACTGAGGCCCATTCAGAGTTTAAAAAAACATGCACATTCCCTGAGAATTCAACATTAGAGAAAAGTATAATTTTAAAGCTGAAAGAATTTTTCCAAACAACTATGATCTGCTTTCCCTTTCACAGATCAGCTACTGCAAACCATTAAGCGAGGGTTATCAGCAAGCGGCTCTCTTCATTAACTTTAAACGTGGGTAAAATATGCTAGAGCCAAGAGCTGGAGATACTGATAAGCAGTTGAGCACTGACTTAGCACTCACGGCTGGGGTTCAATCCTGAGCCCCCCACCTCCCACCAAATTCAAGAGCTGAATGGGGCCCACAGAAATGCACTGCCCACCCCTTTCATTTTAGAAATAAAGAAATTTGAGATTAAACAACAACAACAAAAAAACCCAGATCATTTTGCACAATAACATAGTATAAAGTAGCAACAAAACCCGGTAAGAACTCAAACCAACTGATACTTGAAATGAGCTGTAGGGTAAAGACATAGGTCACAGTTCTTCCCCAGACAATCGCCAACTAAATTTTCAGTAACAGGATAACTATTTTTCCCATAATTTAAGCATAATAATAAAGTTAACCATTTTTTTATAAAATAATGATTACTTTGTACTTACGTTACTAATTTCCACTTACTTGATTTGCATGGGTTTTCATCTCAAATTTATCAACTGCTTACAGCATAGCTGATACATGTTCTTTTAATCAAAACCTTAAAATATATTTGCATAAATTTAAATGTTGAGTATTTTATAAGCTCATCAGTATGTCTTACCTGTCTTTCTTGCTTTTCCCTTTTTGCTGCTTCCCTGCAAGAATTCTTAATTCTTCCTCTGTAGGATGTTGATACCACCTCAAACTAAGGGAAAAAAAGAATCTTTGTAAACAAAATACTTAAAATCACCAGAATTGTTCATTTATTCCACAAAGATTTAGTGAGTTTCCTATCTGTGAAGACAATGCAGGGAAGTGTCGGATGAAAACTGTAATCCAAAACACCACTACTCCTTAAGCCTTAAAAGGGCTTATGTTCAAATCCGGCAAACACTTAACAAGCACTTACTAGATGCCAGGCCCTGCAATGCTCTATGTATACATTTCTTACAACTACAAAATATTATTAAAAGTACATGAAATGAATGCTGAGGCCAGTGGGTAGGAACATTAATACTCCCCAACTTTCATTTCCAGGAATTGATAGTTATCTTTTATGAAAAGCTGCTTGAATGCTCTCATATAGGTAGTATTTCCTTCCTTTTTAAAATTTAGGGTGAGAATTTTCAAATGTTGTATGGACAAAAATTAGAGAAGTTTGTACAAAAGTCTTTATTCTTGGCTATATCTAAACTTTTTCAGTTAGGATTCCAAAAACAACTGGGTGTGTTCACCTCTGTTACTTAGTTAAAATATGCAAGCAAATCATTTAGTCCCTCCCAAGCACCAGCCCTGTCACTCTGTTCTTTTCGTTTTTTGCTTTTTTTGTTTAGCGGTAGTGGGGATCGAAATATTGCAAACACATTTTTGTGTTTTTTTTCCCCGGTACCGGGGATCAAACTCAGGACCTTGCGCTTGCGCTTGCCAGGCAAGCGCTTATGCCACTGAGCTATACCCCCAGCCCCTAGCCCTGTCACTCTGAATTTCCTGTTTTACTGAGAGATCCCACTCTTATCAGTCACTTAAATTTGACATCCAGATCTTATCTCTGATGTATCCTGCCCATATGTTCTCATCAGTTCTATCCCTCAACGCTTCATTCTAAACTCTACCTGATCGACCAGACTTTAGGCCCGAGCTCAGCGCGTCTTCCCCTGCGACGCTATCACAAAACCCCCAACTGATCTCCCTGCACACACGTCTCATCAAGCCCATTCTGAGTCCACATTTAGTTATGCTTTCCATTATAGACATCTTATCAAGTGTATGCCCCGGTTCAGTCTTTTCCAAGGCCACTCCAGGGGTAAAGAAATGCCTAAGGCAGCTAAGCAAGAACTTTGACCAAAGACCTATTGTGATAAAGGAAGACCTAGTATTGATACTTTCCAATTTTTCAGTCATAAAAATCTAAATTTTAACATTAGATATTCCAATTTCTTAAAGGTATCAGCAAATGACTTGATGTTTACAAAAACAGAATTGGCAATTAAAATGATGACTAGATATTTGATGGTATTAAGAATCGTTAGTTTTCTGAGCTATGATAATAGAGTTGTGGTAATTTCTTAAAGGCTTATATATATGAGAGATACAAACTGAAACATCTATGACTCAAGTACTAAGATATTTGGAATCTGCTACAGAACAGTGTCAGTGGAGGGGAATACAGATGAAACAAGTTTGCCCACCAGCTATTAACTGCAGCAAGTACCTAGGAATTCACTATATTATTCTCTCTACTCTCTGAAAGCCTGAAAAGTTCCATTAAAACATGCATTACAAGGTCAACATATGCCCAGAACTTGTGATGCCCAGTTTCCACAGCTTCCTTTATGAGCACAGCCACCCCTCCAGATTCACCTTCTACCACTGCCCACTTGAAAGCCAAAGCAGCCTCACTTCACTGAATGACATTTTACTCCTTTGTCTCTTGGCACTTTTGCATACATTCTTTTCTCTGCTCATAAAGGCAGCCTCTACCTGACAAACTACATTTATCTCCTGTGTGTTGTAAGACAGGCTCCCATAAAGTAAAGAATACATCACCTCTGATCCCAGGCACAAAGCACCAAAAATCTCTGGAATATTCCAAGTCATAGAGGCATCTTTGAGACACTAATGAGGTAAAGTCTAACAGGCCCCTACATACCGCACAGTGGGGCCTGGGGACCAGAAACACCAACACATAATTGGAAGTTAAGGACTCCCAGCTACCTAACCTCTAGTGATGGCAGGAGGACAGGAGATTGAGCCCGGTCATGTAAATCAATGTATATAAAATCATAACTATGACTGAATATTGAAGCTCAAAACTTCCAATTGTTGGTTGTCACACTGATGTGCCCGGAGGGTGACATTTTCTGGTTCCATAGAAACTTTGGGCTCCTTCACAGACCTCATCTCATAAGCATCCATTTATAATTAAGTTCCAGCCATGAGTACAGCAGCTTCCTGAGTTCTGTGATTGGTTCTAGGGAATTACTGAGCCTGAAGGCATCATGGAAATTCCTAGATTTGTGGCCAGACAGTAGAAAGTTTGAGTGCCTGGGTGCCCTAAGAACTTACAGCCAGTGTCTCAAGTACAGGTAGATGTGTGGAGGACTCTGACTTTAACTTACAGAGTACAAGCTAACTCATGGAAGTGTCAGAGATTAATTGCAGTGTATCCAGTTCCAGATGATGTTAGGTCAGCTGAGATACAATGGAATTTTACCCTAATTTAAAGTGAAGATCTTATGATTTAGTTGTTTTTGTTATTTCAAAGCTAGTATAGTTACTAGCATATAGTAAGGGCTCAGAAAGAATCGCTGAACCAAAAGAATTCAGTTTTTCTCCTACTTTAATGGTTGTAAAATACATATCCCAACCAAAAACGTTCCTAAATTACAATTAAGAGCTGAGGAGGCACTTCCTGAAATTTCCATTCAGTCCAGAATTTTAACTTACAGGCCACTCTCGTTATTCGCGGTAGTTACGTTCTACAATCGCCGCAAACACTGAACCATTGTTCCTAGGGGAAATACAGGATTAGGGTCCTGAGAGCCTCTGGTCACAACATTTTCATCAACTGCTCAATAAATAATCTTGTTTTGTGTGTGTTTCTGCTTAAAGATGACTGATATAATATATATACTTATATAATAGATTTTTTTCATTTGTATTGAATTCACGGCCAACAGTACCATACTGCACTTCATGCCCGAGTAAAGCTTATCAAGTATCAGCAATCATTAAGTGTAGCATTTTCCTGAATTCTGTGACTCATTCCAGTGTATTTTCTCCAGAGACATGTCGCAGCCTTCTAGTGCTTAGGAACATCCGACAATAACAGAGCCACGTGCCTGGGGGCCGTGCGGGACAGCACAGTAACTCGTAAAAGATAAAAATACGAAAAATACAGCCCTACATGGAAACACTGTTTACTCATGAGAACTGAAACAAGAAGACTGAGTTGCCTTGCTAGGCCTCAACTGGAAACATGCACGCAGGATCAATGAATTTTTCACCATTCTGAGTATGTCCAGAATAACCTGAAGAGCTCTACCCAAGTACTGATTCAAGGGACAAAAATAAATTTTTTCAAGGGCAAATTGCAAATGCATACCCCACATGCCAATGAGTGTGTTACATTCAAAAGGATAATTAATAACTCATTTACAAATCCTAAAGTTAATTGTTCCGCTGTGAGATACAGTCAGTGAAAAACCCTTAGTACAGGAACACTTAGGTTATATTGAAAATGACAAAATATTTTAAGACCCCCGAGTTTATTTAATTTTATTTCTGCAACTTCATTTTTCTAAAATAGATTACACTTATTATAATTCTTGTTGGATAATTCAAAGTCACCTTTAGTAGTTACTTTTTCAAAGGTAAAGTCTAAGGAAGCTGGATCCTTTTAGGGACACTTCCGGTCTATCACTCATCTACCTGCTCATTTACTCATCGCACCTTAGGGGAAGCTCACTGTACAGCAGGTTCTCTTCTAGGAACAGGGTAAAGCCGGAGCCCATGCCTTTTTGATGCTTGTATTCCACTCAAGAGTAGAACTTAATTCATTAAAAAACAATGAAAAATAAATTACAAATTGTGATACCACATGAAAGAATCAAACAAGTGCTAAGAATGTAAGAGACAAGCTTTAAATATCAAAGGAAGAAAATTCCTAAGACAGCACTTAATCAGCAACCTAAACAATAAGAAAAATAGAGGGAAGCGCATTTCAGGCAGGGAATACAAAGCTAAAACACAGAAGCATGAAAGCGCACACAGTACTGTAGATTCTGAACAGTCAATCAGGCAGCAGCTTCAAGAAATGCAAGAGGAAAACTTGGGACACAGGAAGGGAACAGATCATGTAAAGCCTCCCAAGTCACAATATCACGTGTGGATTTGGTGTTAAAATAATATAGTCTCAAAGCAGAGGAGGAAAAATAATTCAATTTACATTTTAGCATCTCTTTGGCTGTTCTGTGAACCAGAAGAAAGCCAAAGAAACAGCAGAAGATGTATTCTAGACAGCAAATTGTCAGCTCTCACTGTGGAGTAAGTCAATGAATCAGCGAGATAAAGAATGCTTCCTACATTTCTGACTTACAGAAGATGGAGATACTTTACTATGGGACAGAGAAAAAATTAAAACGTTAAACATGTGGGGCTCTAAGGGTCTACCTGACATCAAGGGAACATGTCAAGAGGGCAACTACATATTAGAAGCCAGAGCTCAGAGATAATCTGGGGTCATGATAAGTGTCATATTTAAATACAAGAAATTAATAGAAATCACATAAAGAGAAGGAAGACATAGAATAAGGCTAAACAGTTAATGCAGAAGTACTGATAACTCATTAACTCGAGTAACAAATCTGACTATGAACAGAAATTAGAGAAGCAGGCAGAAAACTGAGGAGGCGGGCAAGACTGTGACGCCCCATTTGCTGTTCCTCTTAGTGAGAGACTTTCCCAAACAACAACAAAATCCCTAGAGCTGAGCCAGCAGAAATGGGGCAACTGCTCACACCGAAGAGATGAGTGACAGTTTCGGTGAACGGGCTCCAGAGCACAGACACAGGAATTAGGTCCTAACAAACAGAACACTTCCACAGGCAAAACTCAAAAATAAAGAAGAGAAGTTGCACAGGTCACTAGGATTGTGTGCTGGGTAGTGTGAAGATGCAAGTGGGGGGCTCTCTTTTCAGAGGCTTATAGCAGGCAGGCACAAGGTCTGAAGAAAGTTTTCTGCTTGAAGAGTAGCCTGAATGTGACCGATACAAACACTGCCAGACAGCACAGAGTGCTCATCGACGACCGGAGGTCGTGATCCCAGAACAAACCTAGAAGTACATCTGCACAGTTCTCTTTAACACGCATCGGTGCTGCATACATAGTTAATCTGTACTCTAGGATGCTCGTTTACTATACTCTGTATTCTGCTCTCAATGTGTAGTCTTTTCCTTGATGTTAGTTGATACATCTATTTCAGCAAAATGAGCAGTCTTGCAATTGCTGCACTATGCCCTTTTAACAGGTCCATTTAGAGTCCATGTAGCTTTTAATAATGGTTACAAAAACACAGAGAAAAAAAGTTACATTAGTATGTGAAGCTAAAAGAACATGGTATAAAATTGCACATACATATGCCAAAAACTGATGTGAAATTATAACCAAAAGGGGAAAACATGAACAGAAAATATGGGAAAGAAATACAACAAAATATACTCGTGATTATCTTTTGGAAAAATAGCCCACCACTTCCCATTTCTACTTTATTATCAGTTTGCAGTCTTTATCTGCATTGTAGACATGTGCTGGTTTTGAAATGGGAAAAAAAATGAACTTCAAAAAATAAAAGCACTAATGGATCATAATAAAACACTGAGTTGCCTGTATTTCAATTAAATCTATTAATTTCAATGTATCTTATGTCACTTACCTTAGCTACTCAGTGGCTTCTTTTGTCAGATTCAGTTTACAACGTCAGTAGCACCTCAGATCATGAAAATCTGTTATTGTACTTCACTCAGTCATTGCAATAATTCTTTTAACGATCATTTATTTCTGTGTAAACCACCCACACAAAATAGTATCACACAATTACATAATTACACACCATTATATAATTTTGTTCTGAAAAAGTAGCAATATATAGAAGGCAATGACCTAGAGTTTAACATTTTAAGCAGCAATGTCATTTATGGATAACCACTTTAGAAATTTTAAATGGAAATTTGAACATGAACTAATATACAAAAGCATAATACTGACAGAACAAGCTTAAAAAAGCTTTAATATACAAACAATCATAGAAAACTCTCTCAGGGTATGTAGCAGTGGCCACAGTCATGAGCCAAATGTTTGGATCGCCCCAAATTCTTATGTTAAAATCCAATCCTAATGTGATGATTTTTTGGAGGCGTGGCTTTTGGGAGGGAATTATGTTATAAAAGTGGAGCCTTCATGAATGGGCTCAGAATTCTTTTAAAAAGAGGCTTGCTCTCTACCATGTGAGGATAAACAAGCAGTTGTAGAGAAATATCACGTTATCCCATGAACATAAAATATTTATGTATCAGTTAAAAATAAATTCACTTTAAAAAAAAGTTGGCAGTACACAACACTGGAACAGGCATCTCATCAAGAGTAGATCAAATCTGCATCCTGATCGCAGATTTCCAGCCTTCAGAGATAGGAACAATCAATTTCCTTTCTATTCTTTACAGCTACTCTGCCGATGCTCTGACAGCGGCCTGAATGGACTAATAAGGTAGTAACTAAACACAATTTTAGTTTCTAGTCTCCCTGTATTTTGACAAGTGGGGAGAGGTAAGGAAGCAAATGAGAGAAAACACAAACACTATTAAAACCTAGTCAATCTTTTAGCGCAAGTAGCTAAAACATTGTTTTATAGAAACATTTTGCTGTTATTTATTATGCATCTAAATGGAGTATCATGAACATTCTGGAACTGGCAGTTAAAGATGCTAAGGCAAGGAGGGTAAGGACTCAAGCTTTCCATAAGGATAGTATGTGAAGGTTTATCTTTCCCTTAGGGCACAGGTCTGACCTACTGTGCATGTGAACAGTAGGTTTCTCTCACCAAAGGGAACCTGTAGACTGGTGGATCAGGCAACATGCAACTAGAATGGGCAAAAAGGATCAGAGGGACTTAATCTGAAGGAACTATAACATCCTGTTTATCCAATACGGGACAACGTAAATTTGACCAAAATATATTTCTGATGAGGAACATATAAAAGGAAATTGTAGATCAAAGGGAGAAATACGCAGACAAAGGGGCAAAGAACACATAAAGTTTGAGTGAAACAATTATGAAATCAGAAAGCAAGAAAAAAAGCAATAGCCTAATCCTCATGCAGAACCCACTACTCAAAACGTACAAAGAATGTTACCTATCACTTACCTCCTCATGAAATGAGGGGCCCAGCAAACTTCAAAACAAAAAGTAACTTTAAGTACAATAGAAAGTACAGAATACTTTGACTGTTAATCAGTGGTTTGACTAAATCACAAAGAACACCTAGGTTTTAGGAGAAACTCCCAGAACAAGTATTCCTTATGTGAAGCGAAGTAGTTCACACTAAACATACAGAGACAATAACTTGGGATTTTTTTCCCCCTTGATGAGGGAGGGAGAAATACTTTGAAAGCATCAGGCTTTTCATAGTTGAGTTTTTCTAGGTCAGTAAGACACTTTATGGATTATGGGCCAAAGAGATCTTTTTACTCAAGCTCTTGTTAAAGTAGGAATCCCTTCAACAAGTCTGATAATCATAAAAAAGAGGGTAGAAAAACGAGAACTAATAACATCTTCTATAGTATAAGTTGAGTATCTCTTATCTGCAATGCTTGGGGCCAGATGAGTTCCAGAGTTCAGACTCTGGAATATTTCCATATACATAATGAGATATCTTGGGGATGGAAGCCAAGTCTTATTACAACACTCATTAATGTTTCATACACGCATAGCCTGAAGGTAATCTTATACTATATTTTTAATGTACCTGCTTTTTTACTGTGACCTGACACATGAGGTCAGGTGTACAATTTTCCAATTATAGCATCATATCGATGCTCTAAAATTAGGATTTTAGATTTTTGGGTTAAGGATACTCAATCTGTATTTTAAAATAAAACTTAAAAAAATAGAATACAAAGTATTTTTTAACTTAGAAATGTGGAATAAACTTAATCTCAAATGGTAAGGAAAGAGGTATACATTGGGCCATTGACAACATTTCTTAAACTCTACTTCACACTTGTTACATTTCTGGTAATCAGAATCAAGGCTGATGTAATTTTGAATTTAATTACAATAAAGGCTGGATAGGTAGCCAGTGAGTAGCTGTAAAAACATAGTAACTGAGGAGAAATCATACACCAGCTATAATCCAGAGGACATATTCAAAAAGGCAAAGTATAGCTGCAAAAAATGGTAGAAAAAAATACAGTAATTTTAAAAAACTATTCTGTAAACGGCCAACAAAAGTGACAATGGTTGCAAAAAAAGTTTTACTTGTCTCCCCTATCAAATTTGAAATGCTGTTCAAACATGACAGTTCCAGGACAAGACGTAGAGTAGATGAGCCGCCATAAATCAAATAAACACAGTCGTCTCCCTGCTTATCTTCAAGGGATAAGTTCTTCGACATCTCTTCCCTGTGGATGCCTGAAACTTCAAACAGTACCTACAAATACTATGTTTTTTCTTAGACACATACTTACTAAGTTTATTTTATAAATTGGACACAGTAAGAGACTAACAACATTAACAATAAAACAGAAAAAAGTATAGTAAAGGTATGTTAATGTGTTCTCTCTAAAAAGCTCTCACTGCACTGTACTCATCCTTCTTGGAATAAAGCGAAAAAAACAATGGCTACACGAGTTCAAATGATGGGAATGATGCAGGAATGTGAGGTCTGAGGCAAGGCTACCTGAACACTCTGCTACCACAGAAACAGTTCTGATAACCCTACCTAACTTCTAAGCTACCTGGAGAGGTGCCTGAGCCGCCACTAATTCCTCACTGGACCCTGATTCTTGTCTGAAGAAACTAGGGTTAGTATTTATGCAGTACTTATTTGTTCTGTTGTTACTTCTGGGAGTTATAGACCACTGAAAAGTAAATTCTGTTAATGGTTTTTTAATTGTTGACATGGCCTAATAGCTATGAATTAAATTTTGTTGGTATGCATATTCCATATCCTGTGTCTTGAAAAGTAAATTCTGTTAATGGTTTTTTAATTGTTGACATGGCCTAATAGCTATGAATTAAATTTTGTTGGTATGTATATTCCATATCCTGTGTCTCACAAGATGTTCTTGAATTTGGAATTACATTTGATGGAGAGAGAGTAAGAGTTGGGATGTTTTTGTTGAAGGTCAACTGTACTCAAACAACTTGCCTACCAGGAATATTTGCTTTTTTATATCCACAGAAGACACCTGCATATATTCTAGCATAATTGTATACTATATCAAGTATATATATTTTTTATTTTGCTTTCAATTTGAAGTCAATATTATGAATTACACAAAATTTTGTATTTTCTTATTGAAATTCTACTTTAAATGCTTTTATTTTGGTACTGGGAATCCCACTCAGGACGTTGTGCTTGCCAAGCCAGGTGCTATGTGCGGAGCTATATCCCCGGCCTACATGCTTCTATTTTGATGAATTTTACTTTGGTGATTTTTACACTATTACCAAAAATTTTATAGTGCTGTGAGTTTTTGATTGCTAAAGATCAGCAGGCCATGTGATGTTTACAAATGGATAGCATGAATTATAGTAATAAATTTCTCCAAAATGAATAAGTGATGGATAGCTTATCAGTACCAATATTTTCAAGGGCATTTTTTTCAGTAGTGAAATTATTTGAGGAGGAATTATTATTTGGAAGTGTAATTATTATCGGACAGAATGAAGTAACTGCCTTTATTCTAATCTTTGATATCTTTGGTAATTATTATTGGTTTAACTAAATATGTAAAATAATGCAACAAAGGAAACAGTTTAATAATAAGAGGCAATTTATTAGCTTATAAAAAAGTGAGAAAATATTTTAGATGCTGACATTTTGGCGGTCATAATACAAATCAATGCATCTCTTCTAGAGCATACAGATTCAAATGGGATGCCAGATTTCAAAAAATTTCGTGAGTGTAATATTATATACAATTATAAAGGTGGCATTAATAGAATCAAACCAGGTTAAGGTCTACACAGTATTTTTAAAAATAAGTAAAATGTACATTAGGAAAAGCAATACCAATTTTAGTATATGTGCTGCCGAAGTGAGCACAGGAAAAGCAATACCAAAAGCATAATTCCTTTAAGCATGTTACACACTCTCAAGTCTGTCCTCGGCCTTCTCTCTTTTGTAATTGCTCAGATGATTTAAAATGTAAACTGTTATTTATAAGCAATAGTATTTTTACATTAGCAACTGGGAAGGGATTTTTAGACTTTTTAAAATTAAAAGAGTATCATTTCATATCACATAGGATAAGAGTAAAATCCATGATTTTACTCAACTGAGTGAGTTGGTAACATTCAGCAAGTTGGCTTTCATGTCTTTAACTTTAGGACTAACACTGAAAAACACAAAACAAAAACAAAAAAAACCCCCAAAAACATAAAACAAAACTAAGGAATTGAAACTACAACAAAAAAGTTGAATAGAGTACTGTATCTTGATATCCACAGAAACTTATTTGGCATTAAAGACAGCATTAATTGACACAAAAGGTATCCATTTACAAAAGCAAGTTAAGATCGTACAGAAAATCAATTCTTTATGTAAGAAGCTTGACAGTTTCTATAAATATATATAGGTCAGCTTTTAAAAATCCTGCATATACTGATTTTAAGAGATTTCTACATATAAAGAATTTTCTCATGATAATATCAAAATCTCAAACCTCAGACATTAGATTTCCATTATTCTAGGCTAAATATTAAACAAGGAAAATCGAAGTAACAACAAAAGCTTTTAAATATATCATTCCAATATTAACAAAGACACTTTTTTTATTGCAGTAGTGGGGAATGAACCTGGGCCTTTGCACTGAGCTGAATTCCTGGCCCTTTAAAATTTATTTTACTCTGACGTAGGGTTCTTGCTAAATTGCTACCATGCCCAGTCTGGGATTGAAGCTGTGACCCTCCTGCCTCAGCCTTGCACAGTGCTAAGATTACAGGTATGTGCCACCACTCCTGGCTAAAATAATCAGGTTTCTAATCTCTAAATTTTTAGTATTTTACTACTGATTACAGGTATTACAGAAACAAATGGAAAGCAGAACATGTAAGAACATGCAAATGTATACAGAATAAAATCAGACAAGATGGGTGCCCTCTCCAGCCAAAAGATACTCCGAAGGGTTACTGGATCATCAGCATAGACTTCAGAAATGTGCAATTCTTAGGAAAACAAAGCTACCTTGGTGAATTTAATATACTTTACAAACTTGGATTCCACTTACTTAGAATGAATTTGTACAGCTGATACATACCCCTGCATGATCTATGGAAAGTGGTTTTACTAAGCAAAATATGTTAAGTAATATTATATAGGGCATATTAAGCCTACATAATAAAACTTTAGTTATACATGATTGATTTGCACATATAAATTGGTGACACAGGCTTTTGACTTCACCAAAACTTTGTGATCATTATTTATTTTACAAATAAAATATACACTTGGCAAACATCTATTCTTGCATTCATTATATAACATGTATATACTGCAGTATTCCAAAAAATTTTAAAGCAGTCTGAATAGTTTCTATACTTTAACACTAATATAAAAAAGCATAAAGAACACAGAACATAATTAAAAATGGAAAATAAATTCTCTAAAGGAAATTAAAGCTTTATGGATGTAATGTCCCTGAATTACGGGATTATTCATACTGGTGTACATGAGCTCACCAACAGGAAAGTTACCTATTATTTCCTAACTTCAAAGGTCTAAAAAGAAAAGAGACATACAAAACAGTAACTGAATTTAGATATTTATTGGAAATGAATACTTGAAGTAGTCGTGGTACCAAATTTATCACTTACCTTTCATAGTTACACAGAACTGTGACATGTATTTCTGTGAGCAGAATTTTGTTTGGCTTTTGCCTATCTATCTCTATTCCTTCCATTTAAGTTCTTTGATTTTATGATTTTATTGTACATATTTCAACAAGGCAATCTGGGCCTTTTGTGTAAGGAGTAGGAAGTGTAGCAATTTTACTGTACAACTGATAAAATCCTACAAAATAACTTCATCCCTTCCTTATTAGTTTAAAATTCTTTGCAATTAAACAAAGCACCTCTAACTCTTATAACAAACTAAATTAAGTCATACTTTGAGTTATTCTTTTCCAAAAAATACATTTTGATTTCTAATTTCTCACCTTTTTATTGGCCAACTTTTTAAAGATAATTACAAAATTATATGGTATTCTTAATGGTCAGCCACTCAACAGACAGAAGAAAGCACAGGGAGGTGGGATGGGGGAACTGAAATCTTGTTCCTGGCTCTATCAGCTTAATGCCACACAGATAAACTAGTATGTTAAATAACAGAAATGAGAAAGCTAGATTTTTCTCATAACTTTCCTTTGTTATTCTTTTAAAAATAGGAATTAGCACTTTTAGGAATTTAATTAGCCTCATCAACTAGAGATCAAAAAATGCCAGCCCCAATCAGCCTATCCTTGCCTTACCTGCCATTACAGAGTAGCCACCGAGCAAGAGAATAGTGAGGTATAATCTTCTGCATGACACTGGCCATCACCATGGTAACGACCAGCTGTATACCTATCACACCCTGTGTAAAAACACAAACAAATAAATTTAACAATGAATAAATCTGGATTTGGCAATACGGCTGGAAAACATTTTGTACATTTGAAAAATTACACTTTAAGAAAACATGAGTTTCTTATTAAAATGCATCGTTATTCTGGCATTTAGGTATTCAAGACTATATCCTTAATTTAAACTTAAAACACTAGCTTGGTAAGCTTTAAAAGTAGTATGTGTATTTTTCAATTCTTGGCTAACAGTAAATGATTAAAGAGCATTAACTATATAAGTATGATTGCAGAACTGACCTAAATGGTAATAGAAAAGAAACTGAACTCAGGTTGTTATGACCTGATTCCAGTGGGTTAGACTTCAACAATGTCCAGCAGTACCGTTAGTTTTCTCTTGTTAATTCCTCCACTATGAATTAGTGGTGTAACTTTGGTTAAGTTTTTGAAATATCCTGTACCTTGGGTTTCTCTTATTAAACCGAGTTAATAATTCAACATACATCATCAAAATGTGTCTAGGAACTGTGCTCAGTACAGATGAAGTAAGTTGGTGTTAGGACTATTTATCAGTGTCACATTATCACTACTAGTAAGAGATAAACTTCTCTCATAATGTCAAGAACAAAGAAAAGTCTTTCAAAATGTGGTATCAGTCTCCCAGAGGATAAAAGATTTTACACCAGAGCAGGCTGAAGTCAGATTTTTGCATCACAAACATATAAACAAAGTCAGAAGACTGAGTGGGAAGAAGTATGTGCATCTCATATCACAAGTGGATAATTTACTTACTAAATATTACAGAGTTCTTACAAATTAGTAAAAAATCAACTGCTTAATTAAAAAAAGAAAAATATACAAACAGTTCAAAATAGGAATTTAAATAGTTCTAAAACATAACTGTTTTAATGTCTACTAGTCCTGCCTCAATTATGCTTTTATTTGCGGATATTTTAATACCTTAAGTCCTATCAATTGGGTTAAGGTTCAAGCCATTATGGTGTTATCTTACATCTTTCTTTCACATTTCTTTCCATGTGAATTTACTATATTATTTTCCCTGAGTTTGTGATAGAAATTCTGCAATCTTCGTAAGATGAATGCCATTACAAAGAACTTTCAGGCACAACAGGTGGAGAAATATAGCACATACAACAGAAATTTGATCTACTTGTGACTAGAGACTTAAAAAGCAAAACATAATTTTTTTAGTCAGGAAAAGTTGTGTGGACAAAATGAATGTCAACCTGGTCTCAAAAGAAGTGATATTCACAGAATTCTCAAAGTCATTTAGTGGAATCTCTTATATATATATTTTATACATTTTTGCTTCTTAATAGCAAAAAGTACATCTAATAAATGTCAGAGCCATTACACTTCAGAGACTGATACAAAGGATTTGACAGAATGTGATAAACTTGGGAAGAGGCACATTTTGCCCAACTCTCCCCTTCCTTCAATTCATTAATAGTGAGATACTACTAACATATTCACTATTAAACATGTAAAATATGGTGAGGCAAAAGCTAACTACAAAACTAAGGGAACCAGAGTGACTAGAATGAAGAATATCAAGTAGGTGTATAATAATCCAGATCAGAAACAATGAAACTTTAAACTACGGTGGTACCTTTGGTACTTAGAAAAGGTAGGCATCCTAGAAATACTGTTGAGGAACTCAGACACTGATCAGACATGGAGGCAAAGGAGGAACTGAAGAGGTTTACCTTGGGAAAGGAAAATACCATACTATAGCTGGTACACATTCCTGGTGTTGTAGTTAAAGTATGACTAAAAAATGTTCACTGCAAAATTATGACTTTAGTCTGTTCCTTTATTTTATTCTGTCACTTTCCTGTTTTTAAGCAAAATGTATCATGTACAGGTGCAAATTCCCTATGATGAACATGATCATTATGTATATCTAAAATGTACCAATAAACTCAATTAAAAACTAAAATACATACTTTACCAAAAGTTTCCTTATATACTGTGCTAAGTAAGTATGATATTACAAAATAAAGTGCTTCAACTTTCTAACAGAAATCAGTAACTCTTTCCTTGAATACAACCACTGTTAGGTAACTAGGTATGTGCTATTCCAAGAAAACATGTCATCTTACCCTACACTGGAATCCACACAATCTTTTGGAGAGATAATTTTAAAATTATGCGGAAAATATTTCACCACAGTTAACCTTCAGCACATACATATAGGGAAGAATCTCTGAAATATATTTTTAATGCCAGTTTGTTCAGAAATATACTTTCAAAACAGCAACCTTTCTAGAAAATTATCAGTTTAATACATTATTAATACTGAACTTAGATAAACTTTTAAGACATTAGCATTGGCAAGCAATTGAAAACTTCAGTGTACATGCCAAGAATTAAAGTGTAAAGTATCTAATTAGTTAAGAGACATAATTATTTAAAATTTCCAGGCAGGTGCTTATGCCACTGGGCTATATTCCAGCCCAATCATTTAAAATTTAAAAATGAACTATTCTAATGGCCTGTTTTTATTGCCCAAGTTAGGATGTACTCATGTGTGTTTATATAAAAGTAGACTCTGACATGTTTAAAAAATCAAATTTGAATAGTTTTCAGTACTGTTAATTAAAGGACAATACTTAAGTAAATTTAACCATAAACTCAAATATAAATTTCACAATTCAATGGGAAACTGTCAAAGTGAGAAGAACTGCAGTGAAGCTACAAAGCCCATCATGGCTGAAGTCTCACACACACAACCATATGGGTCATTGACTCAAGTGGCCTTAATGATTTTATTAACGCTTCAAAACAATAACTTGACCAAAGAGATGGCTTCTGTCTGGATTCACCGCCCTTGGGTCTGATGTCTTGGTAACTGGAAGTAAGGAAAATCATTTATGAAATAGCTCCCAAGCACCCAAGAAGTGAAACATTGGGATAACTCAGTTTCCAACCTCTCCACATCTATTAACCTGAGGCTATGAAGAGTAAGAAAAAGGTTTTTGCCTTTGGTGTCTACAAGAATGATCATTTCAATTTTTGTCAGTAATGGTTTCCAAGCAGGTTTTAAAAAAATTCTTACCAATGAAAATTAAAACAATACTCCAAGAAATAATGTATACCAAAGAGCAGTGGTTTAGCTTGCTTGTCAATAAAGAAAACTTTGAAACTGAAATACAAACATACTACAACTTTAAAATTCCAACTTGGAATATTTTGTCATCCTCAGTGGAGCTGACATTTTTGTTGTTTCTTTAAACTATCTCTCCACTGATACAAAGCACACATTCTTTACCATAAGAAAGCACACTTGCATATACGCCTGGGACTCAGACCATCCCAAATGGTTTCAATTATTTTCTACCTGCATAAGTTAAAAGGAGAAAAACAGAGTATTACCCAATGTATTTCCTATTTTTATTTTTCAGCTGTCTTCAGGTTTTAGAGATAACTAGACATGGTACAATTGACTTCTTAGACGTGCTGAAATAATTTTTACTCCAAAGAAGATGTAAACTTTGTCCTTACAAGCCGTGGTCATATCTATTGTAAAGATTCAAACAACTCATCTCCAAATAATCTACAAATGAAGAAAACAGGAACCTAATAACCGTATCATAGAATTGTCTGGTGTCTGGAACCTAAGACTTAATTTCTAAAAGGCTACCAAGTGAATTTAGTGAACATCCACTGTACAATGAACATGTGTAGGTCCTCACACCAGTAGGAACTGGGAAGAAGTACACAGTCTCTGCCCTCAATGATCAGCCAGTCCACTACATACTTAAACAGAACACCATTATTAGAAAGTGATGGAGGGTAAGAAGTCTATGAGAATGCAGCAAAAGGAGACACGTTACTGCAGGCAAAAGGCTGTTGTTACAGGTCGTCCTAGAAAGTAAAGCTTGACTAAAGATGTGGTGCGTTGTTTCGTGAATTACTAATGCCATCAGCTTTACATGGAAAGATGGTAGGCCAAAACATGATACCGATTGGCAAAACTGTCAGGTTTAGTATGTAATCATAGGCAACAGAAAATCCTTGAAAAGCAGTATGATCTAATAAGTAGTTAAGAAATCACCCTGGATACCATGTAAAGAATGAATGAGGGCTGGCCCAGTAGCACAATGACAAATGTCCCAACTATGGAACAGGACCTGAACGAAAGGTAAGAAGTTGGGCTATAGCTTCTCTTTTTTCAGTGACATGAACTATACACCAATATATATATTGGCGAACGATTTAGTATCTCAAACAATGTTTAAAAAAATTACTGTACATCCAAATTCTGTCAATACAAACTGTATGCATAAATAGGAAAAGCAGAAGAAATTTAACAAAACCATATGGTCTGCACAATAGCCCTTGTATCTTGCTGTCTGTTATCAGACAACAAGTGCAAAGATTTTTGCTTTTCACTGACTGCTACATCCAAATAGAGGAAGATCCTTCAGAACAGTTCAGGGAACACAGTTTGTAAATGGAGCACTTGACGGTAGTTCAATGACAGTATGGTGTTATTGTAAAATTTATGATCTGAGAGCAATGCATAAGGCAACAACATATACATTAAAATAATATTTGAGCATAAAATGACACAGCAAGATAAATGTTACCAAAATTAAAAAACTAGATATGCAGCTTTAGCGGGGCTGATGAGACATAAGATAGAAATTCAGCTCATGGATAGAGAAGTGGAAAGAAATCCAGGCTAAATGGTAGACGTAAACGTAAGAGGCCTGGCTCAACCAAAGCTGACTTTAAGTAAATGGCAGGGAACTATGAGAAGTAAAATGAAGATCAAGTTTAGAACACTGGTAATCTTTAAAACCAAGAGGAAGAAGTATTTAGCTTACATGCTCCATGAAGTTGAAGATCAACTTGGAAGACTTCTAAACAGGCAGGGACGAATGATGAAACAATGAAAGTGACATAAAAAAATCAAACATAGTAATATTCTGGCTACTTATAGGAAGAATCTAAAAATCTAAGACAAAAACAAAAATATAGTTCAAACCAGGAAAACAAAAGGGTACTTTGCAAGAAAACCAATCAAACTTTGAGTGTGACTGAATTTGAAGGGTAACAACTGCAGAATAAAACTGAAGAATGTCTTAACAGTCATTTCAAGATGTTTCAGTTTGGGTGATTAGTACAATACTAAAGCTTCTGACAGGAAAGTTGTAGACTGTAGAAACTTAAGGAAGGGGGCTGATAAGCATCTGGCCGGATTCCCAAGGAGAGCTCCTCGGCTGCTGAGCTTTACAGAACACACAGAAAACATGCTGTTGCTGATGCAGAAAAATGATCAATCTTCATGGGACAACTGGCAATAATCAGGTTTCTAAGAGAATTTTACCACTTCATTTATAGTACAATATAAACCCCTAAGGAAATCAGATATTGAGTTCAGTAAGTGCTCCATGCAACTGCTATCTTAACAATAAACTGGAAGTCTAATTACAAGCAAGCTGTTTGATGAGTAGTGATATACAGCAGAAAGCAGCAAGTGTTACTTAAGAATATTTCATTCATTCAGCGCTAAAGCAGAATGAAAACAAACTACCCACAGACACCTTTGTAGAGAGTCCAGTGCTCTTAACCTGAAGTAGTTCTGGGTAAATACCTTCAATTCTGGCTACTGATACTGTTTGCCTACAATTTCAACTAAAAAAACTGTCCCTTGGATAAAACCTAACTAAAAATGACTGTCTTTTAATATGTAAGCACAGCAGACCTGGCTGTAATCTCATCTACAGCAGGTCTTAGAACCAATAGATATCATAAGTTAAAGGTGAAAGAACATTTTTTTTCATCACATGTTGACTTTTATCTAACTCTTAAAAGTATTTGTTATCTCTTACCTTCACCTACAAATAAAAACTGGTACATGGTACTGGTAGAGGTAAGTGCCTAGTGTTATTGCAACATTCCAAGATAGTGATTAAATCTCTAAGTGAGGTCTGGAAAGGACTGGTTCCCACAAAGTGACATCTGAATTAGTCTGACAAGGTTAAAAATATATCCCACTGTCTGAACAGGAAAGAAAGGAAGAAAAGTTAAAGCAGATATATCTACCTGTGCCAAGAGAAGAAATGACATGATCCAGAAATAATGAGATACTCCACATGGCTAGACTTTGGTATGAGGTATACACAATGGACTTTTCTGCAAGTATTTGGAAATAATTCCTAGGAGAAACTAACCAAATGAAACACAATTTGAAAGGATAATTCTGACACTACAGTGAAGGGGAAAATGAGGCTAGGTACGGGCTGGGTGTGTGGCTCAGTGTCAGGCCCTGGATTTGATCTTTAGCACTTCCCCTGTCTCCCTTTTAAAAAAGGAAGGATAAATAATAGGAAGCAAGGAATTTAGATATTTACTGAAATAGCCCATAATCATGAACCAAAAAACAAAATAAAAAATAGTATTTTTTAAGAAAAAAAGGAATCAAGTATGAAAATAGTAATTATGCAAAGAAAATTTCAGCAGATAAGGATAAAACTCAGCTGATTACCATATACCAAAATGGAAATAACGAACAGAATTGTTTCTTAGAGAAACTAAGCAATAAGAAAAAACTCTGACAATTTCTAGAATATGTGTGATGTATGTACATGTATGGGGGGGGTGGACGAGCTATACATCCTTAAAGCAAAGGGCACAGAATAAATTTTATCACTTCAGAATCAGGAAGGGATAAAATCAAAAGCATTTATGAGACCTTGTCTATGTTAAGCACAAATAGGTATGGAAATATATTAAATTTGAAAACTGAAGTCTTCATAGGCTAACTTTAGCAGGATAGTGGGGAAAACCTGGTCAAAATTCCAGCTGTCCTGTTTCCTGGTAAATATACACATTTTGGAAATCACATTATGGATTATTTCAAAGTTCTAAGATCGTCTACTGAGAAGGAGTTGAGCAGAGAAATTCAGCTAAAAATAGAAAGGGGAGAACAACTGAAAGTCGGGAGAAATTTTGACAAAAAAGGGAACATACAAATTAAGTGACAAGCAACTATGAGTCTTCATAATTCAACAGCTTAGGCACAACATGAAGAGAAACAAGTAATCTGGAGTGAGGACTTCATAAAGGCTACAGGGAAAGGAAAATCCAAGATAAGCAGTTAATGACAAGTAACAAACAAAGCATAAAAGTGGGCAAAGCTTGAGAGATGCTTTTAAACATAACCACATCAATGTTGGGATCTTTGAAAGTGGAGAAAAAACAATCTACCTAAAATAAATACTTGGATTAACAAGGTAATCTATATGATTGAAAGGAAAGCTAGAAATCTGAGGGGAGAGCTCTGATGAGTTCATACACGCAGATGACTACAGACCCATGCTGAGTCTTTTAGATAGTTATTTCAATAGATGCTTCAATAGAATTGAGAACTATTTCATTTTAATCTAATGAAAAACCGTTCACGGGATTTAATATATAATACCAATGCCAATGCTGGTAAAAGCAGCATTAAACCACCACAAACAGACAAGAAGTCCTTCCCACAGCCAACATTAGTATCCAGGGTTGAATACATGAGCCATCCTGGCCTTTATCTTGTTGTATAACTTAGTTTCAGTCCTTGCAGGCAGTAGACTAGAAGAAAAAATTTTTAAAAAGGAGACCTATACTAAATATGAAATGATAATTGCAGAAGCCTTGGTAGAAAAGCAGCTAAAGAGGGGCTGGGGATATAGCTCAGTGGAATCAGCGCTTGCCTAGCAAGCGCAGGGTCCTGAGTTCGATCCCCAGTACCGTTAAAAAAAAAAAAAAAAAAAAGAAAAGCAGCTTAAAGAATACGAATAAAGAAACTTACTTACATTTAAAATAGATTCACGGATGGATCATAGGACATTTCATAGGAAATTATTGGTATGTAACTGTCTTGACCTACCAAATAGCAATTTCATATAGTTCAAATAAGTATAAATAACACTAACACTAAATAACTATATGTAAAATAACGACTATGATCTGAGATGAAACAGATGGATTTTCAAACAGTTGTTTACAGAAAATAACCTTAGTTGTCATACACCAAAGTTTCATTAAAAAAAATACATTTTTAATTTCCTTAAAGTAAAAGAACAAGCATAAATTCTGTTGTTTTCTAACTCAGAAAGAAAAGGGCAAGAAACTTAGTGTGTTTTAACCTAAGGTTGAAAAGCACAAATCCTCAATAAAATGAATACATACATTCTAAGTTTCTAAGATATAGTAGAATGCATGCATTTGACACAGCTCTATTAAAAAACAATAGTTCCAGATTTTCTGGTGAAGATAAGTCATTAATTAGAATATGATTAGACTTCAAAATAAGAGAAGACATTTTTCTCAACTTAAGTTGAGAAGGCAAATAGAAAACTAACAATAAATACTAGAGCAAAAACAGACACTTTTCATAAGAAAAGAGGTCACTCTAATATAATTCATAAGCCATTTTAGCATGTTGAAATTAATAGTTGTTTATTTTAAAAGATAATTTTCAACAGTTATAGTGAGTTGAATAAATTATACAGTATCTCATATAAAGCAAGAGCATAGTCATTAAAATGTTAGGGAAGAATGAAATATTTTAAAGAGGCTAACAAAGTCACTTCATCTCTAATCAAAACACACATAAATGTTTTATTATGATCCTGGTAAGTAACAAAAGGTTCAATGGAAGAAGGCATTCTAAATTCTGCCACTCTTTCTTAACTGTAAGAGTTGTTTTCTGACACTAGAAAATATTCCTACAGGTTTACATTCAAAGAAGCTATTAGAAAAGAAAAGAAAAAACAAAACAAAGAAGCTATTAGCCAAAAGCAATAAATTAAGACATTTACAAATCATCTTGTTCATACCAACTCCTATGCAGTCTTCAATATTCACCTCCTCTGGAAGACCTTCCTTGACTTTCTAGTTTCCACTAAAACACACAAGCCTACCTTTAAACTAGCCACTATCCTACTCAACTGTGACCACTAATTTAAGGATCTTTCCCTCACTAGAATGGCATTCATCTCATTACTTCAACTGTATCTACTCTCAGGATGGTGTCTAATATGGCAGGTTTTCAATATAAGTTGAATATTTACTTTTTCATGAAATAAAAGAATAAAGTTGCCCCTTATTTTTCATTATGTTCAGTAATATATTATAGTGTGTCAAGTACTGCACTTCAGCATAAAGAAAATCACCCACTAAAGAGCAAGACAGTATTTTGTGCTTTCCATATATCTGAAGGGGATGAGGTATATCACACAATTTAATGCGATAGGTATTTATGCTACAAATACATTCTTTTATACAAACTAGAAATTACAACATTGGTAAGTGCACTAATAAAGCTTCATTAAATAAATTTAAAATAAACATTTCAACATAACTTTAAATTTAAGGCCACATACAGAAGCTGGCAAAACTCACTGGGTACCCCTAATGTTAACTGTTTGGTGCATCCATTTGGAATATTTTAATGCATTAAATAATTTAAACACACTAGAATCTAAGTAGTTCTGTCACCAAGTAGCTACACAGCAATTAGAAAAGCACTCTCTGGGATACACGCTTTATTGATAAAATGACAAGAATGGCAAATGTACTCTAAAATCCCAAGCCTATGTCACATCTATAACTGCAATACATCAACTAAGTACACAATAAAATCATTGGTATTTGATGAAGACCATTACAAAGCAGACCTGAGCAGGACTTAATCAATTGCTTTTCATGTTCATTTGTGAATCTCTCCAAGGCTGAGGCTCCTTGTCTGGAAATGGCAGGACTCATAGTAAGTGAACCTCTGTGAGTCACTAATTCCTACTAAAACCTGTAGTGGTGAAGAAGCCTTAAAAGATAAGACAAGATCACAGCCAAGGACACCTGGAAGCATCTCAACTAGATAAAAGACTACAGCCTCAGGCACCTCACTCCTGAGTGCATTGATTTAATACCTTACTAGGAGAAGTCCTTAAGTGATTCCACCCTTCCTGAGTACTCCCCTCTCTTCTTCTGATAATCAAATAAATATAGGCCACCCAGAGAAGGTCTTGGTCTTAGCCCTGAGAGAACCTTGAATTCTGGGAGAGGGCTTTGAGCCTCCTGGAGCCCTGAAATCATCCCACTTGCCTCTTTTTATTTAGTCTTCCCTGTACACTCCTTTCGGAGATTGCAGCCCACAACAACTAAAGAATATTATTAACCTGATAGGCATTCACAGGTTAACACTTCTATAACACCATCAAAGTCTGTAGTATTTAGTTATTGCTGGCAGAAATGAATAATAACCTCTTCCTTATAAGAATTAAATAAGCTAATATTTATAGGAGATTTGAAAGGGAATAAGTGTTCCAAGCACTCTCACCTCAGTTACTGGCTTGTGGGAATTTCTATCTGGAAAAACTTACTAATGTCAACAGTCCTATAGTTTGGTTTTTGCTTTAAAAATAAATAAAAGTCTATCACAAATAGTTAGGTCAATTCTTTTTTCTTTTTCTCTTTTTTCCATTTTTTGTAGTAGTGGGGATTGAACTTAGGCCTCCACACTGATCTACAACTCAGCTCTTTCATTTTGAGATGGGTTTCACTAAATTCATCTAAATTGATTGAGACTATTTCCTAAACTGGTCTCAAACTTATGATCGTCCTACCTTAGCCTCCCAGAGTGCTAGGTTACAGGAATGAGTCACTATGCCTAGCTCGCTAATTTCTTTTTAAATGATTGGTTTTACGAGGTGAAAATTTTCTTTTTCGTGGGTATTAACAACTAGGAGAACCATAAACACTTCTGATATGGGAAACTCCACAAATTTAATAATGAACACTCAATAAATGTTGGAAATAAAATAAGAAAGTAATGTTAATCTTAAAAACTAAAATCTCAGATTTAGGACATATACTATACTTCAAAGAATGTTTGCAAAGCTTTCTTATGTGTCCCTACTGACTGGTAAGCACACTTTACCAAGTATTTTTAGTTCTAGTTATACAGACTCTTTTCTACATTTTTTGTCCAATAATGTATAATAAAACAGCTGTATGCAATACAAAGCACCCGAGCTACCTACGGAAACTAAAGTGTATAGAGGTGGATGAGAATGGTACAGCAAAGCTTCACTCCGCAGTTTTAATCTGAAGGAGGGAGGGAGGGGTCAAGAAAATCAAGTTCAGCAGAAGAACTCTCAGAATGAGTTTACTAACAAAAGCAAAATTTTTGAGAGAGAGGAAGAAAAAAAGCCATAGCTTCTCTTTATAAGCAAAGCTGAACAGATACATGGTGTTCTTTACAGAACACTTACATACACATCCCTACAAGAAGATTTTTAAACCATTTTGTAATCATTTATAACCATCAGACAAAGTGATCAAAGCCGTCATTCAAGCTAGTGAAGCTCTGGCCTTGGTGGAACAAATCTGCTAGCACAACTTTTGCTGGAAAAATACCACAGGAAACAAATGACACTGGTTTTTATAAGTAGATCATCACACTAGCACACTAGGGCAAACAGTAGCAATCACCAGATAAAAGATAACGAAAATCAGTTTAGCATTGTGTAAAGGACAAGCATAGATAACTATATAAAGAAGTAATTAAGATCAATTGTTCCAAAGGTTCCTAGTTACTTATCACAAAGTTAAATATCTACAGATCATTTAAAAGCTAAAAACAGGGATGGGGGTATGGCTCAATGGTAGAACAATTGCCTAGAAAGAACAAGGCCCTGGGATCAATTCCCATCAGTGCAAAAAATAAATTAATTAAAATAAAATAAAATAAAATAAAATAAAATAAAATAAAAACAGCCATAGCTTTATAAAGTCAAGTACTCATAGCATTAACTTTGAAGTCTATAATTACTATATATATTTGTCAAATAGAGCAGATCAGTTCATGGAAGTTTCTTCTTTATACATCATTTCTACTAGTACATAAGTTTTCCTTTATCATTCTAGTGACAATTTATATTAATCTCATCTCTTCACAATCCCAAACTCTCTACTTCCAAACCTTTATTGCAAAGACTCTATCATTATAATCTAGGTCTTCTACTTTCCCCCTAAAGAACTCTATGACAAATAAACAAACATAATAACTGCAAAGAAGTAATGTGGGAAAAGGGGATGATCTCTGAAAATCCTAACAATAAATACCTTTAAAGGGCTTGTGTCTGCCAAACATATGGGAAGGAAGGCAAGATACCTGCCAAGACTACATTTTTCTTTACAACTGAGAAGGAAACATTCTAGTTGTAAGAACAGGTAGTCCAAGTAAAAGGAAAGGAAGGAGGCAATGCTCACAACCCTCTAGAATAGGAATGGGTAACTGTGACACAGGCTTCGACCAGGTGTCACACACTCATGCTTACACTGACTGAGAGATACCATTTCACCCAACTCTCCATCTCCAGTTTCTCCAATAGCTTCATACTCCATCAGGGTTACTAGAAGTCCATTCCCAGACCAAATGAAATTAATGGTCTGGTATGAAGGAATACCTAACTGCATTCAATTAGGGTAGAAAGAATATGAACGATCTGTGATTTATTGCAGCAACTGCAGATGTGTTTGGGTTGGCACTTGAATTAGAAATGTCAATCACTATGCTAAGCCTAACAATAATGATTACTTTGTCCAATTCTACAGGGTTATTATATTAAGTATTAAATAGATTTAGAGAAGAATTTTTAGGAATATCATCATTAATTATATTTCTTTCAGAAATTTGAAACACTTGAACTTTTGAAATTCAATCCTCTCATACACTTATAAACATTAAGCCAGGTTTTAAAATGCAAACAGGATTTTATGAAAATAGTCTAGAACAATACCTAATAAATATTAGCTACTAAATAAAAGTAGCTGTTATTAAGGAGAAGTAAAATTCAATTTCTTATCCCACCTGTAGTATTTCTACTTATTCTTAAAAACCTAGACCTATAAACCCTTGTGAAATCTTCCTTGAATTTCACAAATTGAACATTTCTTCTTTTGTGCCTGCAACATACATTCAACTAAATACACACCAACAATTTCACATACTCAGAATTGCACAATCTGAAGTCAAACTATGAAGGTCACCTGGTTCTCACTTCAACCACTTTCAATGCCTAGTATTTATTTTATGATATCCACAAAGTCATTTTAGAAATATCCATATACAAACAGATTAATCCTTCATATCTTAAGTATTTTATAAAACACTATAACCATATATTCTTAGTCCCCAAAACAACCCAAAAGACTTTCAGTATCAATATCAAAGAAGCAAAAGATGAAAATGTTTCAAGTTTTTCTAAATCTTACAGGTTAGGACCAAAATGGAAAAGATATTTAATCTGCTTTAACAGAGAATTATTATGTCTGTTTTACATAATTAAAAGATACGGAGGTAAAATTAGAAACGGAGGTAAAATTAGAAAGTTTTCACAGAGGGAGGTATACATTCTAAGAACTGCAATAATGTCAAAGAATAAAACTAAATGGCATATCTTAAACCTAATAAGGAATTATAGCAAGGCTGACATACAAAAGTTAACACACAAAAGTCAGTGACTTTGCCATATGCCAACAATGAACAAGAAGGATTTGAAACTAAAATCATACCAGATAAAAAGTCAATGATTTTAAAAACATAGTACTTGCATCCAAAAATGATATACTCATTATTTGAAAATGAAATATCCAGAATATAAAATACTTAGATATGAATCTAATATAATATGTACAAGTCTTGTATGAGAAAAACTATGAGACTCTGATGATCAAAATTAAAAAGTTAAATGAATGGAGAACTATTCCATTTTCATGGCTAGGAATTCTTAATACTGTCACAATGTCAGACCTCTCCACTTGATACACATACTCAATCCAATCCCACTCAAAATCCTGAGAAGTTATTTTGTGAATATAAAAAAACTGCCTTCAAAATTTTAGGGAGAAGCCAAAGACCCACAACAGATAATACTAAACAGGACTGGCAGTAACCAACCTCAAAACTTACTACAAAGACACAGTAGTCAAGATAGTGTGGTATTGGTGAAAGAAACAGATCAATAAAACAGAGGCCAGAAATAGACCATATAAATATAATCAACTGATTGATCTTTGACAAAGGAGCAAAGGGAATACAGTGGCAAAAAGATGGTCTTTCCAACATAAACTGCTGAGAAAATTAGACATTCATATGCAGAAACAAAAAAAGCATCTACACACAGAACTGACTCCAAACTGAAATTGGTGTTAAATGTAACATACAAAAGTATGAGTTTTAGCAGATGACATAAAAGAAAAAGTAGATAACCTTAAGATATGTCATCAACTTTTTAGACATAGTACTAAAAGTATGGTCCCTTAAAGGTAACTCCTATCTAAAATATAACAACTCTTAAAGCTCAACAAAAAAACCCCCTAATTTTAAAAAATTGGGCCAAAGACCTTAACGAGTATATCTCATCAGATATACAGATGGAAAAGATGCTCCATATAATATGTCATCACAGAAATAAAAGCTAAAGCAATGAGATACCAAGACACAACTACATACCTGTTAGAACGGCCAAAACCAGAACTCTGACAACACCAAACTCTGAGAGGAATGTGGACAACAGAAACTCTCATCCTGAGCTCGTGCAAAGATCATACAGCTTACTCATTTCAGAAGACAGTTTGGCAGGTTCTTATAAAACTATACATATTCTTGCCATAAAATTCAGTAATCATACTCCTTGGTATTTACCCCAAAGAACTGAAAACTTTGTCTACGTAAAAACCTGTACATGTTTGTTCATACTGTAATACCTGTGATCAACATATCTTTCACTAGATGATGAGTGGATAAACTAATATATACAAAAAAAAAAAAAAAAAGAGGCCATATTCAGGCCTATGGGGAAATAAGCTATTGCACTGGGAATGTGGCTCAGCAGAACTCCTGTCTAGCATGCACAAGGCCATAGGTGAGATCCCCCGCATCACAGGGAAAAATAAGAAAAAAATAAAAAAAGGAAGAAAGAAAGAAAGAAAGGAAGGAGCTATCAAGTCAAGGAAAGACATGGAGAAACCATAGATGTATATTACCAGGTGAAAGGCACCAATCCCAAAAGACTACATAGTGTATCATTTCCATTATATGACATTCTGGAAAAAGGAAAACCTTGGAAGCAGACCAGCAGCTGCCAGAAGCAGAAAAGGGAGACTGAATAGGCGGAGTACAGAAGACTTTTAGGGAAGTGAAACGGCGTTACACCTTGTCTAAATCCCAGAATATTAAACGCTGAAAATGAATCCTAATCCAGTACTGCAGGAGGACGAGGCAGTAAGATTAAACCATGAGACCAGCCTCTAAAACTTAGGGACTTAGAGAGACCTTGTCTCAAAATAAAAATACATAAATACAAAGGGTTGGAGATATAGCTCAGTTATGAAGACCCATTGGGTTCTATTCCCAGTACAGTAAGAAAACAAAAGACTGAACCCTAAAATAAGCTTTGGACTTTGGGTGAAACCATGTGTCAGTGTAAATTCATTTACTATCAGAAATGCATCCCTGGTGGGGGACAGTGACGATGAGAAAAGCTATGCATGTGTGGCGACAGTGCCTATACAAAAAATATCTATCCATTTTCCTCTCAATTTTCCTGTGACCCTAAAACTACTCTTAAAAAAATAAAGCTTTTTAAAAAATTAAAAATAGCATACAAATGAAACCTAAATTTCTTATCACTTACTATCGTAGGATTTTTTTTTTAATTCTATAATCTTTCTATTCACTGTTTGGAAGACTGACAAGAACTCACTGAAAGATGTGTTCAAGCAATGTAACTTTTATGACTGCTCTTTAGATATATTTATTAGATATATAATTTTTGGACAGAGTTAACAACTGTATATTTATAGGTAGCAGGCACATACATATTAATACAAATGTTACCTCTTCACTGAGCCTTTCCCTGAATACTCAACCTAATATATCTACTACTATCATTTCCTATTCCCTTGCTTTGCCTTATCTTTGTTGCACTTACCATGAATGACATATTATCTGTTTCATCATAGATTATCATCAGCCTCTTCCAATGCAACATAAGCTCCATTCAGGGCAAGGACTGTCATTGTTTTTGAAGTTTTACCACTGTTATTAAGAACAGTACCTGGCATACACAGATGGTGACTAAATAATGAGTGACTGAACAACTGCCTTTTGAGATGATGGTACAATGTTTTAAATATTTGGCTAGTGAAATAGAAGGTATAATTATTTCAAGCAAAATCAAGAAACTATTCATTTCACCAGGACATCAATGTTTCTTGTGACTCAGTAATAGGCAGTTTCATAGTTTGAATATGGTTTGTCCCCTCTACACCTCATGTTTTCATGAGTTCAAGGCCAGCCTGGACTACATAATAAAACCCTGTCTCAAAAACAAAAACAAAAACAAAAAAATCCCACCTAAATCAAAACTTACACTGGAGTTTAATCTCCACTGTAAGGTATTAAGAGGGTGAACACTTAATACCACTATGGTATTCTGAGGGAGGGCTTCTGGGAAGTAATTAGAATTAGGTAAAGTCACCATGATAATATGCTCATGAGTGAACACTGATGGTTTTTTTAAGAAGAGACAGAAGCTACATGATGTACATGCATATTACCTCTCTTGTGCCATTTGATTCCCTGTAATGCTTCAAGACTCTGCCAGTAAGAAGGAAATCATCAGCAAAAGTCCCTCAATCTCACATCAGAACTATAAGCCAAAATAAACTTCTCTTTATATATTATCCGGACTGTGGTATTACATACATTACTAGCCACAGAGTATGGATCAAAACAGGTGGTGCAAGGAGATAAACTCAAGTTTCTCTTCACAAGGATGCTTTGAGATCACCTGTATTCATTTGTAATTAACATGAGCAAAACCAAGTTAAAAGTTAGAAAATAAGTTGTTTTAGAAGTGAACACTGTAGAACATCTTCTGATTTTCTAAAATCAATTTAATTCACTTTAAGTTTTCATCCTAGAATAAAAGATCTTCTTAAATAAGTGAGTGAAATCACAAAGTATGAGCCACTTTATCAATCAATGTTGAATCAACCAAATACAAAATCAAAGAAGCAGTCTGTCTCTAATAATGTATTATGTCAACAAAGCCTCCTTAGGAAAGAATCAGTAACGGAGAAAAGTCAGATGAAAAGAAACAGAAATGAGAAGAAACCCCAATCTCTACTACTATGCTGAGACAGCCCCACTATCCATCCTTCAACTACACACGTCCAATTATCACTCAGTTGTATAAGAACCTCCAATATCTCCAGCAAAATTCTTCTACTTACATTTTTCTCTAAGGATTTTTTAATGACTATTAATTTCTGATTAAACCATAGAATTCATGAAAAATAAACTTCACCTCTTAATAATGGAACCCAGGTAAATATTTTTATCAAGTGTTACATGATTCCTATGCAAACAAGTTTGAGAACTATTGTAATATTCTAACTTACTTTTCAAAACTCAGTAGAAGTTCCCTACTATATGTAACTCTACTACATAATAAATCCATTACTTCTGTACTCTTTGAGCATAAGTATGTTTCTTTTACATTTACCACACTCTCTTCATCCACTTTCCCTGAAAAAAAGAAAACTTTCTAACTCTGATTGACTAATTCAGAGCTTCACCTCTTACCATAGAATGCTACTGTTTCATACATAACAACAAATCATAAGACACCTGCAATTCCAGAAGCTACCTTTAATCTATCTACTCTCCTCTGACAAATCAGTATGAATGAATGATAAGATTCCTGTTTGATTAAAGTTGGTCTGTAATTTTCAAAAAGGAAAATATCATAGAACAAATGGCTGTAGTCTTTTAGAAAATTTTCTAGAGTCTTTTCAAAACAACTTGAAAGGCTAAAATTAAGAGTGAGCCCAGAATTTTTGGTCTGGATCACAATCCTATTATCATTTGCTCATATTAAGAGATCTCAGTGGAGTTTGGTCTACATGATGTATCAGAGAATGAGAAAATAGAAAGAGCTGACAACTGACTGAAACAAAAATAAAATCAAAATGTTCCAACAATTGCTTTCCATTCTGGAGTATTTAAGATAGCAGTGAAATACTTGGCCAAACATATGGACAGATTCCAGTTATTGCCTTCATGATATATTTAAGAAAAGAACAGAAAGCAAACTTAAACCAAAAGGGCAAGGAGCAAACAATGGAAATCAAACTAAATTTTATGTAATCTGAAACATGTACTTATTTTGAAAAAGTTTTCAGCGAAGTCACAGGATCGCAAATGTAAGAATTAGGTGTTTTAATCCCCAACAAGTTCTACTTTTTTATCCAGGAGGAAATTGTTGTAACAGTGGGTAGAACCTAAGGGAAGCTCATGTCCAGTGTTCTCTTCATTGATAGTTAAATGTAAAAGTTGTCGACTCAACGAAGTTGAATCTTAAATACAGCTGATATTTACTTCATTTAGTTAAGTCTTTCCTTTTAAAGAATCCCAACCACTGACTACACTTGCATATACAAACATTATCAGTGTCATTGCTGAGAAAGATAAAAACTCAGTCAACTAACTCAGAATTATAAGCCAAGAGCCAACTGTCTGTCCTTGGTACTTCTTAGGTGACATGCTGAGAATCAGCATGAGATTACACTAGTTTAAATCATAAGTGCCTCTTGTGATCTGGCCAAAGGGTTCTACTTCAGAATATAGGAAACAGGTATACACTTGCATCTCTGTCACTGTGATGAACTTAAGGGTTTTAGTTACATTCTATCTTCAACATTTTAGACCAAGACATAAAAAATTGACCTTACATTTAAGAAGCTGAAATTTGAGTTTGAGTTCAGACTGTTACCTCAGGAAAATCACTGCCCATTTCTGACCCCACATGCTTTCTTCAGTAAAATTAACGTGGGTAGAGTGGTTAGTTAAGCTTTGGTTCCTACCAATTCTATGGTCCTTCTTCATCTAATTTCACAGATCCAAAAGGAAAAAAACAATACTCTTTTAAGGAAAACAACCCATAATCTTCACTGAGGTTTAAAATACAAGTTATTTGGCAGAGTGCACCAGGAACTACACTATTGTGGAGGTCACTGTTTTAAACTCAGTTGTTTCTAAGTAACTCAAAAGTCAATCATCAATACAGGATAGCCAAATGTTGGCAATATCTGGCTACGAAAAAAAAAAGTGGCATACTGAAGCTAATTTCCAATAAAAGAAGCTTGCGAACATGAAGGTTTCAAACTTTTGTAGGGTTAAATAATTGACAATGCTGAATTTTATCAGAGCCCTGTGATCCTGGAAACAGCAAAGGTTAAAAAACAAAAATAAAAATCACCCCACCTTTTCATGTTCCAGAAAATGGCTCACTGCAGAGAATAACTGTCCCTTATAGAACTTAGATAAGGTTCACGGTTGCCCTCCACCTCCATCCCATTTACCAACGAAAAGGTCAGACTTAGACCCTCCAAATTCCCAGACTTTGATCATAAAGGACTTGCTGAAACGCTTGTTCCCACAGATCAACTGGAACCAAGTGCTTATTAACCAAGCTTTAAGATTCTCTTCCTACAGGTTCCTGAACTGTGCCTTACGCTCGGCCTGAAAACGCAGGCTGTCCTCAAAGTAAGACTTTCTCTGGTTGTTGTACATCATAACATTCTTTCATTTCTCTTTTCCGACTCTAGCCAAAAGTGCCACTCCTTACGAAAGGGAAGCCATTTCTGCCTAATCTTTGAGATGCTAGCAGATCTCAAGATCAAAGCTGTCTCCCTGCTGCAACAGTTCATTCCTCCGTACCTTTGCAATTTTCTTTCAAATAAAATTCGTTCTTACTAAACCTGGGCTTTTAAAATCTGATACCCCGTCCAATTCTTAAGTGTCTGAGTTTGAAAGACAGACTGATTCTGTCATTTTTTTTTTTCATGCCACAGGTGTTCCTTTTCTCCCAGTAAGGGGACTCGGCGTGTTCTTGGAGTGACTCAAGATCTAAGACCTGAAATTCTTGGGCACTGTCCTGCGGCTGCACCAGGTGGCGGGTAAGGGGTGATGAGCCGGGCAAGGTCAACTCTGGGTCCACCTGGACTTAGACTGACTGGGTCCCCACCTTCCGCCCCGCTCGTCCCACAGTTGGTCAGCCTGGATGCTGCTTCCTCCGGGGCTCAGGCACTGGGAAGCAGCTGGAAGCTCCTGCCCGACGTCTCATCCCATTCTGACCAGGACACTTGACCAGCTCCTTCCACAGCAATGACCTCCTGGTCCTTTCATTCCCAGTGGTGTCACTCCTGCCCGCACAGAACTCACCATGGCGCCAGGTACAAGTCGTGAACCAGACACCCTGGAGAGACACGGACTGCCCCAGATCTCCCCTCCGGGAGCGGTTGAGGGGAACCTCAGGAAACGGTGAGAGAGAAGGGCTTCCGGCTCTACCGGAAGTTCTCGTACGCGGATAGGAAGTCCCGCCCCCCCACGAACGCCGGCGACCCCACGCTACGCAGAGGTAAAGAGACGCAGGACGTCGGCTCAAGCCACTTCCGTGGGTGTTCACAGGGGGCTGGGGGCGGTGCTGACCTTGAAAGCGCGTGGGGAGGCGCAGGCGCAGCACAGGTAAGTGGGCGGGCGGAGCGCGCTGCAGAGAGGTTTGCGAGGTAGGTTGGGTGGTTTCAACAGGCGCGCATCCGCCGAGAAGGAGGTGGTGGAGGTACGGGTGGGTGACTGGAATGGGCATCGACCCCAGACCCAGAAGAGATAGTGAAGATAAAGACCGTCGCTAGGCTGTGTTCGTGCGAGGCGACAACCTGGTGATTGTCACATGGCAGTCAACGCCCTTACGTTTTCTACCTTTTCGTTTTCCCGACTCGGTCCCTTTTTGGAGTGTCGCCGTCACCAGAGACCTTCTGCCCCTCTGTCGTTTTTGTTCGCTTAGTGGCTTCTCCAGCTGTACAACTCCTCAGTGCAGTGGAATCCGATTGTGAGAAGTTTCTGCAAATTCACAGCACGAGCTGAAGCCAGAACCCCGTCTTGGAGAACTGAGTAACCGAAGCGAATTCTACCTGTTTCGTACATTCTAATATGGGCAGTTTCCGTTTGGCTGAAAAAAAATTATCAAATGGAAAGAAGTAAACTTTCCATGTATCTCTTAATTTTGTGACCCCCCCCCCGCAATCTATCAGTCCACTTCCGCCCTTTTATTGTAGATAGTCATGGAGACAGGCATGAAATGGTTTTACAGAGCATCTTCAAAAATTAGAAATTTGTCTTACATATTGAGGCTTACTTAAGTCGTGGCTATCTGTATTTTCACCGAGAAACAATGACAAGGTTTGTCCTGAAGTTGGAACTGGGGAGGGAAGCTAAGAAGTTTCAGAAGAAGTTAAGGATTGGTTGAGCAGAAAGAAGTGGCTATGGATGCTGTCTGATCCTCCTGATTAGAGTGCCTGGAGGAATGATATCCAAGCTATAATGGCCCAAAGTCCCTGGGAAACAAGAGTTCTGAGCAATTCAAAACAAGTATGCGTGGATCAGTTAGTTGTTTTCTATTAGAAAGTGATACAGAGACTGATGAAATATTTTTTTTAATTTAAGGGAATAAATGACTGGCATTACAAATAAGAAATAACATTAAGTATTGACAGAAAGAGCTGGAAATGGGTGGGACTGAGTAATAGTTTGTGAAAACAGATCCTGCTGAGGATCAATCCAGAACTTCCCTGAGGGTTCAGCTTTTGCTGTATAGGGACAAGGTTGTAAATAGGCAAGCCCCAGGGCGTCTGCAGGTGGTTAAGTGTGGTAGAGAAGGATTGGGGTTGTCTGCTGGTGTATCTGTGGGAAGCAACTGCTATCCTTGAGGAAGGAAAGTGGAGAAGGAAAATGGCTATCAGCCTGTCAGTGACAGCACTTCTGTGAAGTCTTATTCTTTCATTTCTGACACCGTGGTTCTTAACATCTGTCCTAAACCTGGCAGCCTCGTTGAGGTTCACAGAGCATCTCCTTCTGCATGACAGTAAGGCTAGAATTATTATCAGGATAGAATCCATTTCTGCCAGAATAAAACCAAGAAATCAGAGTCAGTTTTTGTTACCTGCTTATCATTTTTAATAGACCATGAGGTTCTATATTCCTTATTAGGCATATGGAATGTTGATAAATAATTACTGGTTAATATCCTTTAATGATCATATTTCACACAGGTATCTTTATCAATGTGTGAAAATCTGTATGTAATATTTTTGCCTAATATAAATGTTTTAAGAAAATGTCAGTATGTTTTATCCTGTAGAACAGCAGTATTTTCTATTAGTTGTTTTGAAGTAGAAGAATTTGCTTGTTTCCATTACTTAAAATACATACGAGTCCTTGGCAAAGAATCAAAGAAAGGGGAGAATTGTCCAAGAAAAAAAGATGTTGATAAAGTAAAAAATTCAGTCATTTTGGTAAGGGAGTTAGCGCATTCCTAGAGAAGAATATTGGTTGCTCACCATTAGAGCTTTTTGATAAACTGAAGTGTCCTGAGTAAGAACTTTCTTAAAATACTTACAAGCACCAGCAGAAAGTTATGTCTTCTGTCAGTGCGCATGCTGATCTGGGACTTCCAACCATTGAAACCTGTCACTTTTTCAAAATCCATGTGTTTCACAAGTGTTCTTTTGATTAGTTTCTTCTGTCAAAAATTTCCAGTTTTTTCTTTAATATATATGATTTTATGCTTTTTTGTAGTTTTTTTCTGCCCTTGCATTTTTTTTTCTATTATAATGTAACCATCTTGAGAGCTAGGACCTCCTTTGTGTTTTGCTGCCTTCCCCTTAAGAAATATCATTTAAGTGAGTGTTGTGAGCAAGAATCATTTCAGTTAAATTGCCCTTAAAATTCTTTATGGGGAAAAGTGCTAGCTGTAACTATACTTATAATAGTAAAAAGTAAAAGTAATCTTCCGGACAAAAGACTGGCTATATTCTGTATATTGCTTAGTAGAATGTTATTTAGCTGCTTAACACAGTTGTTGCTAGGACCACACCACGTATCTCATTAATTGGTGGAATAGCTCCTGCAAATTTTACACAAGTTGTACAGTGCACATTTCAAGGACCACTAACATGCATAATAGGGTTTTGATACCTTTTGGTGTTAGGAAAGTCCTCTTTAAACAACCGCCACCACCAAGAGCAATAAGCAAAAGTATATAAAAGGATTTGTTTAGATTCTAAATTAGTTTTATTCACCCATTAAGTGTATATTGTCAACTGTGTACCAGTCATTATTCTACACTTTCTAGGAAACTATGGTAAATAAAGCAGACATAGTGTCTACTATAAAAGAATTCAGGTTTTAGTAACAATAGACTATAAATGAACATGTAAGGAAAACGAAAGTGAAGAGTTCTAGTCTGGAAATTAAAAGGAAACTTCCTTTTAATCTTGTTTCTTTTACGGCATTTATCTTGAGTTTGGTATGTCTACTTACCCATTTTTGAGGTTTGTAGTGCTTCTTGAATCTGGATCCATTGTTCTTAATCTGTTTTGGAAAATTCACACATTTTATCAGATATTAACCCTAGTCCTCCTGTCCCTCTCTCCTTTTCTTGTGGTTCTCCAATTACATGTTTCTTTTACTATTTTACTTTGTCTCATATATTTCCCATGTAATTGTCTATTTGACTTTTATTCTAGGTATTTTTTTGTTTTGTAGTTTAACATTTTCTTTTTAATACTCTAGCCTGTTAAAAATGCTTATTGAAGCCTTTCTTTCAGCTGTTTATTCAAATATTTCTGTTTGGTGATCTTTTATTTTCTCAAACAATGTAGTTTTTAATACTCAGTTTTATGACTCAGATCTACTGTTTTCTGAACCTTCTTTTTTTTCTTTCAGTTTATCATAAGGTTTTTAAATTTACTTTTAGTAAATAAAATATTAGTTTTAATATTTTAATACATATAGTTTTTTACATTTATTTTAATTATATTTTATATTTATATCTTACATTTGATTGAATGTCAAAAGTACTTTGATTGAATTGTATGTAAAAGACTTATACATTGAAGTCAATACAATAGTATTTCTTGAAGAAAGCATTTATGATTTCTGGCAAGGGTTTTAGGCCTAATCCAAGATGGTCTTCGTGTAGTGAGTGAATGAAATAGAATATGAGTGGGCCTACTTCCAGTTTGTACTTTCTCTCAGGAAGTAGACCTTTAAGTAGACTTGTATCTGGATGTGCTTCAGAACAATAAAAGGAAAAATGAGTCATAGTGTAAATGAAGCAAGATTTGTTGTCAGTTGATAATTGTTGAGGATGAGTGATAGGTGAATAGGGGCTTATTCTACTCTATAGTGTATGCAGTATTTTTACATGTTTTACATTCCCTATAATTTCATCACATTTTAATATTTCCATGATGTGTTTCCATTATGAAAAATGTTAAAATATATTACTAGCAAAAGGATTAGTATTCAGATTATGTAGAAAGCTTATCGTTCAATAAAAAAAGAAGATAAAAATCTGTTCTCTCACCCCAACCAGGCAATTCCTAGAGAAGAAAACTTGAAGAGATAATCCAACCACAAGAAAATACCATTTCCTACCCACCACATCAACAAAAATTTGAGTCTGCTAGTATCTCCAGAACACTTGCTGTTAGCAGTTTAAATTGACACAGTTTGGAAAACAATGTAGCATTATCTAATACACTTGAAGATGTATATCATCTGTGGCCCAGGAAAAAAAGTGTGTCAGGAGAAATGAGGAAGAATATCCTTAACAGTACAATGTATAATAGTAAAAATTGAAAACAACCCCTCTATCCATTAGCAGTAGAGAGGTTAAATACCTTTTATTTACCCATGCAGTAAAATGTTGCAGTAGAAAAAATGAATTACAAGTCTATGGACCTGGGTGAATTTCCTTATCAAAATGTTGAGCAAAACAGGAATACACAAGAGCATTCTATAGTAGGATTCCACTTATATAAGTTAAAGAAACAGTGAAAGTGAACAATATCTTAAGGGTGTAAACATAGGAAATACATAAATTAAAGCAAAGGAATGATAACCATGAAATTTAAGACAGTGAGTTTTCCCTAGCAATAAAAAGGAAAAGGGATATGGACTGACCATACAAAGATCTTAAAAGTGTTGGTTTGACTAGATATTCCTTGTTTGCTTGACACAGTCCTAGTTTGCATATTTTAGTGTTACAATAACTAGTAACATACAGTAACTAGTAACATTCTCTTTTCATTCTCAAAATTGTCATGATTTGAACAACGAATTATGTGCATGTTTTTGATTTAACATTTTGCCTCAAATTGGATCCAGGGTCTGTGGATATTCATCTTATCATTCTTCTGTATATTGTATAGGTATTTCATAAGCATTCATTTATACTCTGTCATTAATTATATGATTTTAGATTTTAGCCAATAACAAAAGTTTTAAAAAATATGTAAGGTAAATGTCAATATAATCTGAATGAAACCTTTATCATTTAGCTAGATGTTAAGATAACATACAGTGTGCCTTGCCTTGCTTTATGCTATTTAGAGGTATTATACCTTAATAGGAGGACTTCTAGGTAGGTCTTACCTCCATTTTAGCTGTGAATCTGAGTCACAAAGAGTGTGTATAACTTAGCCAAAGTAAGACTATGAGGATGTGATTAAAGAACAAGGTGAATACTTACCTTTTATAATACTACAATAAAAGACACATTACTATTAATCCCCCTCTAAGTATTTTTCCTCTCTTTAAACACACTTAATCTTGTCATTCTTGGCACTTTTTGAAGCAGTTCTGGAAGCTCTATTTCAAGAGTGTCTTCAGTTGCAGCATTATGACTGCCTGGATGTCCTGAATCAATTCAAAACATTTACCTTTCATGGCCATTTGACTTAAGGGAAGATCCAGAAGTGGCATAGTGATGGATCTGGTGAACAAGGCTGACCAGGACACACTGTAAAGTTTGTATGAGCTGCCTTTCTATGGGTTGGCATAGCACTCACCGTGTTTGTATCATACCTTGTAACGACGTGAAAGAGGACTTCCAGAACTGCTTTGGAAAGTGGCAAGAAGGGCAAATGTGCTAGAAGCGAGGCTGGGCATTTGAGGGGGATTGATGACAGTGTATCTTGTGCTGTAGTAAAGTTTTTGAATTTAAACATTCTCTGCCTTTTTTTTCTCATCCTATATGTGTGGCAGAGCTGAATTTGAACTTAAGCAGTTAGACACAGAATGCATGTTTTTTAACCACAATGCTGGTCGAAAATAGACATTTTTAGCCTTTTTTTTGTTGCCCCCGAGACTGCATGAGGCTTTGGGTGCACATCTAGACACAAACCATAACACTCAGAATTGGAAGAACTATTAAATTTTACTAACAAGTTAGCAAAAATGGAGCTGGGAGTACTGCTCGGCGGTATACACTTGCCGAGCGTGCTTGAAGCCCTGAGTTCAGTCCTTGCACTGAAAAATCCATACCGTCCCCTACTTTCGCACATTTGAGATTACATTCAAAATGTAATACACAAGTAAAACTAGTTTAGTATGAATAGAATACTCCTCTGTGTGGTGCACCTGTGTGGAGAGTGAGAAATGGCAGCACATCAGCATAACCAGACACACCTAGACAGTGGGAAACGTGCCCCTGCTCCAGGGTATTTTATGCAAGAGATCAGCACTGGTTCCAAATAGATAGGATCATGTGCGGTTCTTCCATTATTGAGCCCCGCACAGTGGTACATACCTGAACTCCTGGCCACTCCAGAGGCTCAGGCAAGAGACTCACAAGTTCAAGGACCGCCTCGACTTATTAGAAAAACTTGTCTCAAAATTTAAAAGGTGGGTGGGGAGTTAAGAATGTAAGTCAGTGGTAGAATAGTTGCCTAACAAGCACGAACCCTTGAATTTCATCTCTAGTACTGGGAGGTAGGGAGGCACACAAGAATTTACTATCACAATGCCCTAAATCATACTATCTCTCAATACCTGTAGCAGTGCCATGAACAAACTTCAAATAGTGAGACACTTAAAACTTTCACTGGACTTAAATCAAAACATGTAAAAAGTGTTTTACTTGCCTATCTCATGATTTAATGTCCCAGCGGGTATGTAACTGGGAAACCCGATTCTGACAAACAAAGAGGAATTACTTGCCTAATTGAAAGTGACAGAAACTTGGGGGAAAGAAACAACAAACCAAGGATAATTACAAGAAAGTAACCTGGGCCCTACAGGACAGTGTGAAGAAGCCTGAAGTCCCCAGATAGGGTGAAACTTGCAAGAAATGCTGACAGGACAAATAATGGATCTTTTAAAATTACTTGCAATTCCAGGTGAGGGAAAAGAAAAACTCACTTGCAGCCTCTAATACAAGGTTAGAACTAACAGAAAGTAAAACTGTCCAGCTAAGATTTTGCTTCATTTTCTACAAAGTAAGTTGACATAGTGAGAAGAATATTTGTTTGGGGGGGGGGGTCAGAAAAACCTGTGTTTAATTATCTCCTTCAACACTGTTGATATTTATGGGAGGTTATACTTTGAGCTGAGCTTCTGCATACACCCAACAGATCTGGCCAAAATGGAGTGACTTATACTAAATTTCCACATCGTTGAACTGAATTGTTTATCTGACCTTCTTAGAAATCAGAAGAGAGAAAATGCTCAAATCCCCAGAACAGGCTACCTTGATTTGGCATAATAAGGAAATACCCTGTATATTAACCCTGTTATTTTAAGAAAATAGCAATGAAATGACCAGTCTTCTGCATGTTCCTTATTTCTGCTTTGTTCAGATTTTTGTGCCTACGAAGTCCATCTCCTCAGCTCAGGTCATTGGAGCACTTATTATAAGATGGTGCATGATTTTATTAGACCAATAAAAACTAATTACATCTTTAAAATAAATTTGTTGAAGTTGTTTTTCTAGACAACACTAATTATAGTACTCTGGATCTCCTTTGTCCTATCTAAAGTGGAAAATAATTCTATTTTCTATAGGTTTATTTTGAGGTATGGAATTAATGTATTTTAAACACTGACTCAAGCTCATAATAATAAATAGGAACTTATTAACAGTGCTCAAAAGAGTGTGGGACATCAAGTTAAAAATTTTCTGAACAGAAAGGAAACAATGGAGTAGCAAGATCAGTCTATAAAATAGGACAAAATTTTTGTCAGCTACTCATCCAACAGATTAATATCTAGAATATATAAAAACAGAAAACATCAAAATATCAAGCAGCACAGTAAATGGGCAAATGAATTGCACAGACAGTTCTCAAAAGATACAGTACAAGTAGTCAATATATATATGGAAAAATGTTCAACATCTCTTACCATTAGAGACATGCAAATCAAAACTACATTGAGATTCTAACCCCAGTCACAATGGCTATCATCAAGAATACAAAATATTAAATATGGGCTAGAATTTAGTATAGTACGGGGATATCTGCAGACTCATGTTTATTGTGGCATAATTCACAGTAGCCAATACATAGGGCTGGTTTAAGGGCCCGTCAACAGATGAATGGTCAAAGAAATTGTAACATGTATGTGGAATGGAGTATTAATCATAAGAAATGAAATGCCATTTGCAGGAAAATGGATGGAACTGGAGATCATGTTAAGCAAAATAAACCAGGTTCTGGGAAAACATACTACATGTTTTCCTTAATATATAGAATCTAAAAGAGATGACAGTGGAAGGAAACCTATTATTAGATAAGAGGATGGGAATAAGGAAGAGAGGGTACAAGGAGGTTGATATGATAAAAAAAGTTAATATTACTGAATGATGCTGTTGTTGACATGAATTTATTGATGTGAAAAGGTGTTCACTACACTCTATTAAGCCAAACAGCAGGTTACAAAGTATGGCATGGCCAATTTTTCATTTTCAAAAATGCATATCTATCTATCTATCTATCTATCTATCTATATCTCCTTTAGAACATGCCACCTGTTTTAATCTCTGGGAGTGAGACACTGAGCACATGTTTTCCTTTTGTGTAGAAATTGCTTTTCATCCAGGTTATATCACGTGCTGTCAATGGCTCACATTCCAGGCCTTGGAGGGAAAAGTACAAATGAGACCTGAGAACAGGGCTCCTGTCTTTGGGGAATTACGGGAAACAGAATAGCTCCTGGAAAACTGTACATGGGTTAATGTCTGTCTGCACGGTGAAAAATAAAAATCTCAAAGTCTGAATTATAGTCATATGCCATATAATGATATTTTGGCCAGTGATAGGCCACATACATGACAGTTATCCCATAAGATTATGGTGGAGCTGAAAACTTCCTGCTGCAGAGTGGCGTCATCAGTACCCTAAAATAGCTTAACTGTATTCATGTATTTGTCATTCGGAGTTGTTGAACCTGTTGTGCTCTAAGGTGTCTAAAAGTATACCATACACTTGGTAATAAACAACTGTGCTGCTGGTTTATGTATTTACTTTAAAACTTCGTTTGAGTATAATCTGGCTTACACATTCGCTTACTGCCAGTGTACTGGTAAGCTAGCAGCAGGCTCATACATTTTACGCATACCACATTTCTTTATTGCATCAGGAGGCCGTATCAAATCTGACCTGTAGGTTTGTGTAAATACACATTATGACACTCACACAAGGACAAAATTTCCATAAAGAAGGATAAACATGAATCATTCGTAGGAAAATGGCTGCACCATATTGTTAATGTTGAGTGAAATAAATCAGAAACACAAGCCTAAATGTTGCATGATCTCTCATATGAGAAACTAAAAAAATAAAAAGAACAAGATGGAGATAGAGATTTTGCAAAAAGGAAGGGAATGAAGAGATGGAGGAGGGAAAAGGAGAGGAGAGGGAATGAAGAAAAGAATTCAGACGTGTTATGTACATGTACCAACTCTCACAATTAGTGTTACCAATATGTACTGCAAACATATGCTAATAAATGTTTTAAATTACCTATAGAAGCATATCTTAGGATATATCACTATTGATAAGTGAGCCATGGTTGTAGTTGCTCTTTTGACTTCCTATCGGTGTAATTCATTAGGATATGAGGTATCAAAAAAGAAACAAGGGAATAAAGTGAATTTACCAAAGAAATTCTTAAAATATAAACACAAGTCTTTGTGATGGACAAAGGTGATGGACAAGTTTCTTAAATTTTTTCCAAAGCTTCAAGAGGCAAAACTTTGAAAAGAAAAAAAGAAAGAAAGAAAAAGCTTGCATCCTTAAACAAGGTGTAGTGTTTCAGTGCTGGCCCTCCAAAAATCTACACCCTAATCCTGGAACCTGTGAATGTTCCTATTTAGAATAAAGATCGTTAAAAAGGTCTGTAAGTAAGGATCTTGAGATGAGGGAATCAACCTGTGCTGTCTGGTGGGTCATAAATCCAGTGACTCTATATAACAGAAAAGAAGAGACATGATTGCAGAGGCAGAGAGAGGAGTGATGGCAGCCACAAGTCAAGGAATGCTGATGGCTGCTGGGAGCTGGGGGAGGCAAAGTACCGGTTCTCCCCTGAGTCCACAAGTCCGCAAAAGGGGGTGCGGACATGCTAACGCTGTAATTTTGAATTGACAGCCTCAGAACCATGAAAGAATAAGCTTCTATTGTTTTAAACTGGAAATTTGTAGTATTACATCAGCCCAACAAAATTAATGAACAGAGTTTAAAGAAAATCCTTCAAGATTTCTACTAGATTAGTATATTGAGGTTCTTCAGAGAAACAAAACCAATGGGATATATATGTTTTATATAGAATAGATATATATTTAAGTTAAAATGGAGACATGGCCTGAGAATTCCTGAGCAGACAAAGCCACATAAGGCTCATAATTGAACCTTACTTGGTTTGTAAACATAAGTGAACCAAAACTTGAGCTAGTTCTTGTAAATGCATATATTATGGAAAAGCAGAACGTAAGCTCAACCAATCAAAAGCAGACAACAAATTTATATCACTAGGGACTCTTTCAGAAGAGGTAAACCAAACAAAGCAACTGTTTTAACTGTAACCAACCAAGTGTTTGTTTCATTTGTGTTCATCTTATAAAAGCCTCTCCCTTCTGTTCCCTCAAGGGAGCTTCCAAACCACTTCTCTTTTGGAACTGCAGGACTCATGAATCACTATTTGCTCAAATAAACTTTAAATTTTATTTGATCTCATTTTACTTTTTTCAATAGATAAGAGGAGACTGTGACTTGATCATGGAGGCCCAAGACCTGCTGGAGAATCTGTAAAGCCAATGGCCCAGTTAAATCTGTGCTTGAAGGCCTGAGTGACCAGTGAAGTCCTAGTCTGAGGCCAGAGGGTGGGATCTCAATGTGCTGCTATAATTCCTGGAGTCTGAAAGTCCAAGAACAAGGAGCTCTGATATCCAAGGATGGAGAAGTTTGATGTTCCAGCTCAAGAAGAAAGCAAAGTCTCCTGCCTTTTTAAAAACTCTGGGCAGGACCCCAGTGGAAAGATGGTACCCACCCACACTATGGAGGGTGTATCTTTACTCAGTCTCCTGATTCAAATATTGATCTCTTCCAGAAATTCACAAACAGAACTATTATTTTACTATTTGAGCATCCCTTAACCTAGTCAAGTTGACACAGAATTTACCATCACAAGTAGGTTTTCCTGGGTGAGAAGGAATGAGATGATCAATGAGTGGTGGAGGGTATACAAGGTCTTAGAGACTTCTCAGAGAGACTGTACTAACCAGGTGAAATTATCCAATATGGACCACACAGTAGGCTTTGTCACAGATTACCAAGGTTTAGAAGAAACCTTGCAGTTATACTATGGTACTTTATCAGAAACAGAAAATGTAGCAACCAAGCCAATACCCAGAGATCCCCTAGTGAATACTCCAGGTGATCAGAGAAAGCCACTGATTAACAAATGCTTCCTATTCCCTTAATCTATGGCAGGAGTGATAGCTGTTTATAAGCAGATAACTGAATTGGTCATATGAAAATTATTCACAGAGTAAAACATTTTTTCAATGGTTCTAAATAGTCACAGATCCTCAGAAATACAGAGTCATGTATAACTAATGTGGTCCCAGTGGTACAGAATGGAAATCTGTGTCACTTGGAAACCCTCCTGTTAAACTTAGCTGGCCTGAGATTTTATTTGCTCAAATGAGACTCTCTGGAACCTCTAATCCCCAGCTAAGACCATATTGTCCTAGGGAAAAATCCAAAAGAAATTATGAGAGATGCTCTTAGAATATCTATGAAAGGAAGCAGCTTCAAGCCAATGTAGTGTGAGTTTACCTACAATAATGTATTTCAGTCTAATGACCCTCCTGACAGGGTTAGTAGGCTATTATAGTAATAAAATACAGTAAAAAAATTTACCTGGGACAAAGAAGCATTTTTAAATTTTTCATCATATACCTGTAAATTGGGACAGAAAGTGGGGAAAATAGCTAATGACAACACCCAAAAGCTACTGATCGTGGGTGTTAGTCAGTTTCTTCAAAGATTGTTAGTATACACAGTCCTCTGAGTCCATATTGGATTTCTTTGAAAGTGAATAGACAGAACCCACACTTAGGAAATTTTTGCCTGCTTCAAAGTTGGGAAGATTACGATATTTTTCTAAACTTCAAGATAGCTAAATTCTAGATGGTTATAATTGAAGTTGATAGAATTTTGAGCTATCAACTAACATACTCTGTGTATATGTGTATGTTAGGTTTTAGAAATGTGATTAACTGCAGAACTTTAAAATCTCATGAGTGAAATGCACTTGAAAAGATAAAATTGAACATAAATGTTAATTGTTAAGTATTATGTTTAATAAAAATTTAAAACACCTGCACTTAGTTTTATGTGATGGGTGGGCACTAGCATGTATGAAACATGTTTGGAAGTTTAATAATCTGGTAAAAGTATGACAAATGGACATTTATGTACTTCTGATGCAAACAAAGTGGCAATTTTGTTGAAAGTTATTACCCACAAGTCACACTACTTGATGCAGTAATTTATTTCTAGGAATCTACTTTAAGAAATAATCTAAAATTTACACATAAAATTATACATAAGAAAATTTAAGAGAGAGAGAGATGTAATAGCAAAGTAAGGTGAATGATTAAGAAGATCTGCCATAACCATGTAATAGAATGTCATAGCCATAAAGAGCTGTACTTTTTTTTTTTTAAAAGGATGTTTAAAATATAGTATATTCATCTAAAAAGATGAAGTTCATTACTTTTTGCTGTAACCTTTAATGTTTATAATTTTGTACCATGGGCATGTGACACATTTAAAAAATAAATGCAACTTAAGAATAAGATATTCAGCTTAAAATTTTAAAAATATATTTGCAAATAGTTTTAATGATGTGATAAAGTCCTCATACTAAGTGAAAAACAAGGACATCTTGTTATTTCCTGTAATGGATATGTTAATTGGATAATCTACAGACAGTATATTACTAGAAATATTTTATTCAATATTTTGTACGACAAAACACCTCAGACTGTTTTACATGAAAACAAAAAGTATAGCAGAGAAGCTAACTGCAGGTATGATGGAAGGAAATATGTTTACGAGAGTGGGATAACTGTTTTCAAATATCTGAAGTCTTGCCCTAAGGAAAAGGGATCTATTTACACTGGAATGGGCTCAGAGGATGAAACTAGACCCATTGACAGGATCTATAGGAAGCCATTCCAACTCAATGTCAAAATAATGAAAGACTGTTCCCTGGTTTATAGGCAATTTCATCTCAATGTCAGGAAACACTTTCCAAAAGAACACACAAAAAACTAGTGGATTCCTAATTTTTTGAAAGATTCAAACATACATTGTCACTTACTCAATGGGACATTATAGAAGAGATTCAAGCATCGAAAATGTGATTTTATTTTTATTCCAGCAGTGTAAGAAGTCGTTTCTGGGCCTCAGTCTTTTATAAAACAGAGAAGTTTAACTAAATTACCTCCATATTCCTTTTAAGTTGTAAACTGCAGTTTGCATTTGTCTAATTGCATTTGATTGTCTTTCACATGTCAAATATATATATGAGCTTTTTTATCACTTGAATTATACCATACTGAGCTTGTGAGAATTTACATATTCAAAACTATTTGTAAAACTGCAAAACATTTTTTAAGTGTAAAACATCATACTAGTGCAACATCATCGGCAATTAGGAAAATACCCATTCACACCTCAAAGAGACATCACTACACACACGTTAAGAAAACCAAAATGCTGATGATGTGGAGTACTAACAAGACGCAGTGCAACTGGATCTCACTATTATGTTGCTGGTACAAATGTAAATTTGTGCATTTGCTCTAGAATCAATCTGATAGTCTTTCTACAGATAAACATATACTGACCTTACAACTCAGAAATCCAGCTATTGGATATTCTAGAGAAATGAAAATTATGTTCATACAAAAACATGTGCATGAATATTTGTATCAACTTTGTGCTAGCAACAAACTGGAAATATCCAGCAGATTGCCAACAGGTGAATAAGTAAACCGTGATTTATCCTCATAGAATGATATTCAGTAATAAAAGGAAAGTATTGGTACCTACAACACCTCAAGTGGATATCAAGACGATTATCCTGGCTGACAAAAAAAGCCAATTTAAGGTTACATATTGTATGGTTCTGCTTATATAGCATTCTCAAAATAGTAAAATTATAGTGATAGATGACCAAAGCAGTGCCAGAAGTTAGGATTAAGGGAGGGTGTGACTTTCAGGGTGTACAATAAGGACATTTCTGGGGAGTGATGGGAGAATTCTGTATCCTGATTGTGGTGATCTACAGTAATCTATTCCATAAGATGACATTTTGCAGAACAATATGCCTAAAGTAAGTTAGTTTGCTTATTTTTAAGATTCTAGAGAGCAAAGAAATTTGTGTATTCATTAACTCTGTGTTAGTTGGGTTTCTGTCACTGTGACAAGATACCTGAGACAATTTATAAAAAGGGAAGTTTTATTTTGACTCATAGTTTCAGAAGTTCAACTCCATTCCCTTTGAAGAGATGCCTTCTTTCCCCTCTGTGACCTACGTCCTTCTACTTGCCCCATCTCCTAAAAGTTCCATCACTTCTCAGATTGTACCAAGCTAAGGATATGGTCCTTTGGGGGCATTCTAGATCCACACTAGGACAAACTTCCAATGTTACGGAATATCTTCACAGGAGACATTGCTGCTATTGAAGAATACATCAGAAATAAGGCTGTGAATTTTATTTACTTCACACTAACTTTGTTCCTTTTCTTTAACAGAATGGTCAAATATGAAAGTAAATCCAGGTAAAGCTCTCTCTTATTCACATTTTCTTCTTGTTTTTAAAGTTTACAATTATTTTCTCAAGGAAGCCTCAGTGGGGGAGGGGGATTTTTTTTTACAGGATTTATCCCAATTCATTGAAATGCAACTTTTTTTGGTATTTACCTTATTATTGAAGACATCACCCTCGTCAAATTCTACTCTAGGTACTAACTCTTCCTGTTTATATTAACTAGATTTACTTTCATTCAAATTACATAATAAATGCAGGAATTTAAAATTAATTCCTTTTCTAACATGAGCTCTATGCAAGAGTTTGTCTGGAAAATAGAATTCTTAGCTGAATATGGTGGTGCATACATTTAATTTCAGGTCCTTGGGGGGCTAAGTCAGGAGAGCCACACAGTGCAGGCCAGCCTGGGAAACTTAGTGAGGCCCTGTCTCAAACAAAGGGCTGAGGATATAGTGCTGTGCTAGATCACTTGCCTAACATATGTGAGGCCCTGGGTTTGATCCCCACTACTAGAAAAAAAATGACACTGGAGTGTATTATTCTCTTGTAATTCCTATCAGTGCAGAAATATGATCCCCCTTCAACAGTTTAAGACTATCTTTTTGGTCAACATTGCCAGCAGTCACTGATATTTTCAATTCTGCTCCTCTTTCTGAATATGTAGAAGACTTATTTCTTGGCTCTGCATGTTGAACAGGGACATATGACTACTTCTACCAATGGATAGAGGCTGAAAGTCACATGTTCAGGCCAAATCATATAAGTTACTGCAGGATTAACCAGACTTTTTTGGCACATAAACCTAGGGGCATGATGCTAAAATGAAAATAGTAGAAAAAGGAAGGAATCCAAGTCCATGCACAAAGGAATGACCTAAGAAAACTCTTGGTCTCTTAGTAAATATGTCTGAATAAGTCCTGTCATGTGATAGTCCTCTCAGATTTCAGATAGCATGTTATTATGAGCAGCATTGCCTAGCCTGTCCTTATAAGCAGAATTTGCATGCTAACTTTGCTTGTGTTAAAAGGTGTTTTCTTCCACATATAAGATGAACAGTTACATAATTTGACAGCTTTTCCAAAGAGAAAATATTTAATACAATAAACATTTCAGTTAATTATTTTTTCCTATTAGTCTCAAGCACTAATTTGAGATTTCAAACTTCTAAATGAACAATAATGCATATATACACTATCTCAATCTTACTCCTGTGTTAATGATTACTAATCAATAAGGAGATAAACTTGTTAATGTTATCTTCTGACTTACTAACTAACATTGATCCTTCTGGTCATGTTCCCTGAATCTGAGATTGAGAACTGCATGGCAGGCCATGTATGCTCTAGGAATCAGCAACGGTGCATAGTAAGAATGTGGAGAGGGAGAAGCTGGGCTTTCATAGAGTTAGCGCAAAGACAATGCTGAGTAATCCTTCAAAGGTATCTGAAGTTGGATCTTTATAGAGACCAGTCATTGGATAAATGATGCCACGAAGCAGTAGGAATGGCATTGAGTAAGGCTGAGGGGAATGCCTGTGTAGAGCTGATATTTTGAGACGTGTCTGCTAACAGCATCCCCAGAAGTTGAGCAAAGAAGTCTTTTGGATTTAAGAGGACTCTGGGTGATATAGCTCCATGTTCAATGTAATTGATAATCATAGAGGCATGTGTTTATTTGAAGACCAGCTGGTCATCACCACGGCCACCATCATCATCATTAACATTTACTGATAACTTTACTAAGTTCCAGGTACTTGGTGTGAGTGCTTTGAAATTATTAACTCATGGAATTCTCAGAGTAACAGTATAATATAATCTAAAAATACTCAAAATTAAGACCAATATAGAATCTTTTTCTGCAGCATGACTTAATGCCAGAAATATTTTGCTGAAGACCACACAGAAATTTCCAATATAGATAACTCTACTTGAGTAGCTCAATTTCATGACAGTCATTGGGCAGAATATTTACTTTTTTATAGGTTGTATTTTCTGAATTATGGATGGCATTGTGTCTATAATTTACTTTTGAGCAATAAGAGATATACAATGTGATATGTGTAGACATATACATGTATTAATTTAAAATGCTATTGCTTGCTGTAATTAACAATTCACATACCAGTTGTGGTCAGCTAATAAAAAGGTTGCATTACATACAGAAGGAGGTACGACAATTGTATGGTAATTATTTTGAGCAACACCAGGAATTTCTAACTAGTTTAGTGATTCACTTAATAATTTCATCAGTGAAATTAGTGTTGTTCAAAATAAGAGAATTAACTAATATATTTTAAACATTTCACCTTTGCAGAGCAGGTCATAAAAATCTAGCATGCAACCTATAGCCTTAGAAATGGCACCCATGGTTTAAATTCTAAAATGTCCTCTCTCCAGTTATTCAATGATGTGGAGGAGCACCTGGGCAATTCTCCTTGAAAGAAGAGCAATTGTTTCCATTTTGGCTGAACCTGGCCCTATTTCCATGTATTGATGTGTACAGAGCTGGCTGGGACTTGTCCTTATCCCTTCAGTTGGATTTAAGCAACGCAAATCAGTCCAGCTGAGGTGCTTCTAAGTAGTCTTTGAAACAAAGATGACAGGGCAGTGTTTCTCCAGACCTCCCATGGCTTCCAAATGAAACGTGTCATCCAGGGTGAGGTGGCGAGGAGAACTGTGCCCCATACCGTTGGCTGGGATCGAGCCTTAACATGAGAAGCTAGGACATTTCAGGGCATAAAAGATTACACATCAGAGCTGAAGCACCATCCCCAAAACATTACATACTGCTTCAGCTGTGTTATGCAGATTATTCTTTCTGCATATGTCTCTCTCTGCATATTACAGAGGTGATTTCAGGCATCCTACCTAGCCCAGCTCACAACACTCACCTACTTCCCGCCATTCTTACAGTCACCCTCAAGCCACTGCTTTCTTCACAAATCAATAAAACCTGGGTTTGGCCCTGGGTTGGGGCCTGTTTTCTAGTTAGCCATCATCGTGGCTGGATTTAGGACCACTTGTCTCTCTATAACTACAAATATGCCTTAGTGTTTTTATTCTCACCATGGGTTGCACTGGAAGTGGTAGATTGGAATTAACTTGCTAGAACTGCAGTAACTTTTCCATGGGATTACAAATATAAACTTCCTGGGCTGAGATGAGGACTAGGAAGGGCTCCCCACAGAGTGAGAGAGTCCTGATTGCCTGAAACCTGCTTCAAAATATTGCTACGAATGCCTTAAATCAACCCATTATGCATGCTGTAATTACATGTGATAGTCATCCTTCAGATTGGCCCTCAATGACTTAGTTTATTCCTGTTGTTAGAACAAAGCACTTGACACTGGTTAACGTATCAAAAATAGGAGTTTATTTAGCTTACTGTTCTGGAGGCTAGAAAGATAAAAAATATGCTTCTAGCATCTGTGGAGGATCCTCTTCATGAATCATATGTTAGACGACCTTATGTGAATAGCTTTCCAGAGAGGGTTCACTTTCACAACAAAACCACCCCTACAGTGACCTTTTGGGTGCTCCATTACTCCATTAATCCTTAAGTGGATTGAATTCTTCATAAGAGCAGGACTCACATTACCCACTTACTTCCCGAAGGTTCTTAATTTTGAACCCAAGGCTAGTTAGGTGCTGTAACACTGAGTTACATGCCCCTCACCTTGAGACAGGGTCTTACTAACTTGCCCAGTCTGGCTTTAAACTTGTAGTCTTTCTATTTCAGATTCTCAAATAGTTATGATTATGAGGATGTACCACAGCATAGCACCTAGCTGCCACCTTTCCATACTGCTGCTATGCAGACTGAATTTCTAACACATGGACTTTGGAGAATACATTCACTGAGCCAGTACGAATGACTCTTAGTGTTCATCCCTTCAGTGTGGTCCTCTCTCGTGTCCATTAGTGCTGAGCTATGTAATCAATATGATATTCTGTAATAAAGACATGTGTATGTGACTTCTGAGGCTAAGCTTTAGAAGCTATTATAGATTCCACTTTCTTTTTTCTTAATTTTCTATTCTGGAGGAAGACAGCAACCGTGTTGTGAAACTATTCTAGTAGCCTTGTGAAAAGAGTCACGTGGGAAGGAACTAAGATCTGCTAATGTCAGTCATGTGAGTAAGCCATCTCAGAAGCATATCCCCAGCCCCAGTTGGATCTTCAGGTAGTAACATCCCTGGCCAACTCATAAGAGATTCTGGCCAAAACTAGCCAGCTAAGGTGCTTTCATATGCCTGACCCATAGAAACTGTAAGCTAGCAAATATTTATTCTTGGGTCAAGCCACTAAATATAGTGGTAGTTTGTTATGCAGCAATAGGTAACGTATCATAATACATAAAAAACAGACCTGGAGCTTAATTTAGCATAGGATGGGATTATATAAACTATTGTAGGTATGCCTCTTTGTTAATAACTATTTTAAAAGTGTCTCTGTATAACAATTTTGTCTGAGATTTTTTGTTGCAAATTAGTAGCTACTCCTTTTACTTATTTCAACAGTTGGTGACTAATTTTATTTATCAAAAAAACCACACAATAGTTGTACATGATCAAACTATCCTAGATCATTTTTCAAGAGATTTCTGTAGATTCTTCTGTCAAGGTAGCCTGATTCTACTCAGTTTTGTTTATCATCATGATAGTCACTCCAGGATAATCACCTCTCATCAGGATTATTACAATAACTTTTTAATTCACTTATTTATTGGTCCTTTTCAGTCTCCTTATCAATATTAAAGTGAGAGTGACCCTCTTAAAGCACATTCTTATTCATGTAACTCCACCACCAACCCTGTTCTTATTTAAAATTGTTCAGTGACTGGAGAAGGTCATAACGTAAAGTTTTATAAGGTATACATGCAATATAGCCCAGAAAAAATTTCCAGGCTTGGGCCTACTAGTTGTTCCAGCCTTGTCTTCTACTCTTCTCGATCTTTCTGTGTTTCCACTTCACAATAACCTACCTTCAATTAGTAGTACTCTTCCTATCTCCACTCATTCCAGAAAGTTGTTTTGATTTGTTTTGTTTTGTTTTGAGACAGAATCTTCACAAGGCTGACTTCAAACTCCTAGGTTTAAGAGTTAAGAGTTAACATCAGTATTCTTATACCCTAATGAAAACTGAATAGTTTAGAAAATACTTAAAAGTTCCCGCCTCATTTTTGTCTTTCGCATGGCTTCTTGTTGCATATAGACACTTGAAATTTGATGCTAAAAAGATAGAATGAGCTTATTCAAGGAGCTGGTGGTTATGGCCCAAGGAAGCAGAATGACATAGTGACTAAGTATAATTATAATTGCCTACACTATATATAACTGTTTCAGGAACTGCTTTAAGAACTCAATGTGTGATAACTTATTCAAGTTTTGTGCACAGGCAGCAATGATTAAAATTTTGTTGCTAACACTTCCTATGGAAGGTGTGGGTACTGGCATTTTATCGTATTCAGGGTCCTCACCTACAGACAGGTCTACTGTAAGCTGTTGTTGATTTAGGCAGCAGGTCATAAATTGAAGGGTTGCTTCAGTTGTGTTGCCAAGGCTATGGTCTGTTCTTTGTTTACTAGCAAGCATTGAAAACAACACTTTGTACTCTCCAGAGAAACTGAGATTACCCAGTCCTTGTATTTTAGGTCATTTTGGTCTGAGTGCAAGAAAAAAGAGCTCTTTTCAACTCTTTGCCTGTTCCTCCTGGCATTTTGAGGAGATATCGCTAAAAGAAAATAGATCAAAGGTACATGGGACTAAGGGCAGATCAGATAGCTATACTTTGTAGTCTGTTGAAAACAGATCAGGCTTTACTGGAAAAGAGATCATGTGTTATAGCTATAGGGGCACAGCAGAAGTTAGAGAGAAAGTATTAACTCCCAAATCCAACCACCATCCTTCTACCAGTTTTTCAGACTCTCCCACCATTGGAAATTTATTTAAAATATACTTTGTTAGATTTTTAGAAAGATAATTCCTTAAAGTAATTACATGTACAAAAATGTAGAATTCTCTATCAAATCCTTTTCCTGAAAGTGAGTTCTGAAAGCACTGAGATGAAGAGGTAACCCTGACCCATGAAAGTTCTGACTTGATTGTAGAGGTGCTATGCAAAGCAAAGGGTAGAGAAGCACAGGCTACATTTGAAGAGAAGCTACAGGGAAATCTGTGGCCACAGAAAAAGTTGATTTCAATATATAATCACCATGAGGAGAAAAAAAAGAAGTACTCTATGTTTTGCTCTGGGGATCTATGTTAGAGGACAGACTGTTATGTAAGAGAATAAAAGGGACACTCAGACGAAATTGTAGAGTTTGTCATGCCTAGAATGTGAGAGCAACTTCACTTTCCTGTGTATCCTATTTATTAGTTTTTTCTGAGCACAATCACACAAAATTCATTCTCTGCTTAGGGAGCGATATGTAGAGCCTTGAGGCTAACAGTAAGTTCTGTTTTCTGTCTTTGGGGAACTCACCACATGTGCTCATGTAGTAACTCAGTCATCCATACACAAATCACCTATCTATGGTTTATTGAGACTCGCTGTGAATGAGAAAATATACATCACTTTGTCTTATTGTAAGAAACCAAGTGAAGATAGTATGAGTAGGCAAGGCTAGATTCATACATCAACTTGTTATTATGTGCTTCAACTAGAAAGGAAAACTTATGCTTAAAAACAAAAAACTACCACTTTGCCATCACCTGCAAAGGAATTTTGCTGAAATGGGAATTTGCCAGTGGATATAAGGGAAATAGAAAGGATAAAAGCAGAGAGATCATGCCAAGAAATTTTGAGAGTAGTAATACCTGATTTTGAAAATTTTTAGAGTGTAGTAGTGCCTGATTATGATTTTAATTTGCATTTCTCTGAGTAAAATGATATTTGATAGTTTTTGTATGTTTGCTGGCCATTTAGTAATCTACATATATGAAAATAAGGTCTTTTGTTTATTTTTATTTTTTTTTTTTTGTGGTACTGGAGATCGAACTCAGGACCCTGCGCTTTCTAGGCAAGCGCTTATTCCACTGAGCTATATCCCCAGCCCCTTTTTGTTTATTTTTAAAGCAGCTGTCTTTCTCTTATTGATTTATAGAAGTGCTACATTTTTCTTTTCCTAGTCATACATTGTTTTCTCACTCTCTTGATTGTGTCTTTAATATCTTAATTAGTGTTACATTGTCTTGAACATCTCATTTTAATGAAGCCCATGTTTTCAGTCCCTTACCACAGTTAAATGTTTTTTTGAATTTAAGAAAACACTGCCCAAGGTAAGGTCATGAGGATATTCTTGTTTTCTTCTAGAAGTTTTATTGTAGTACTCTTCGCATTTCTCTCTGACCCATTTGGAATGTTTTGTATGATGTGAGGACTAGGCCAAGGTTCACTAGTTTCCATGTACATAGTCTGTTGATCCAGAACCATTTGCTGAGAGAACATCTTTCCCCCACTAAATTGCATCTTGGTCATAAATCACACACTGGTCTATGTGTGATAACCTCCACCAAATGTCCTCTTACACGTATTCATTGCTTGAGGAACAATATATTCAATTGGTTAAAAAAGCAAAAAACAAACACATGAAAAATAAGTTCAAAAGAATACAGAAATTCATTAAAGTAGAAGTATACATATCATCTCATACCAAGTTTTAATGTTCCATTTCTTTCTCCAGAAGCAATCACAATAATAATCAAGTGTGCCAAAAATGTCTGCTTAACCTTAGGGTCCTACAAAAAGAAGATCCTTTGTCACAAACTGTATATCCTAATTCTAACATACTGACTTTCCTGTGTGACTTTGATGAGTTTCTTGGTAGTTCTGATACTGTGTTCTAACAATTGTGAAAATTCATTTTCCTCTAAGCTTTTAAAAAGAATATAGCTAGATTTGTTAAAGCCTAGTTAGGCAAAAGGTTTTATTTTATTGCTTGAATTTAATTTATGTCTATTTTGATAGGATTTATTCTTGAAATTTTATTTCCATATTACCAATTTTTTCTTTTTTTATGGAATTAAGTTGCTTTTTTGTTGTTTTGGTTCAGAAATTAAAATTTTATTTATTTATCCAAAAAAATTTTTGAGTACTAATCTGATCCTGTTCCCCTCCCCTCTTTAGTACTTTTATGGTCTCCTTAAAGTTTCTGGCTTATGAATAGAACCTATTCTTGTTTTTAAATAAAGTCATGAGGCTTGTTTTGTTTTAGTTTTTTCTGAGAATTATTTTTCTGGATAGTTAAGTAGTTTGATGAGCTTCATCTTCTTGATCTAATCTTGTCAGTATATTGAAATCATTGATCAATATCAGAAAAATTTTAATGTGTTAAACTTTAAGGGTCAGAAATTCTCTACTTTAACTTCTTCATGTTACAAATTTTGAAGTGAGTCTTAAAGGAGTCACTCAGTGACACAGATCCTCCTACAAAGATGGGTCTCTAAGATAATGCAAGTTCTTTGTAACTGCAAGAGATTGGCACTTTTACTGGTGAGACATGCAGGAAACCCAATAGCTGTCAGGGCAAAGGTTTGAGCATGGCCAACTAGGTCTGTGAAATAGTCTTAGATGTAAGATTGGCCCTGAAGAAAGCAGTGGCAACTCAGCTTTGCACATCAGATGTCATGATGCAAGAAGCTTCTATCGAAAAGGTGACCTGCAGAAAAAGAAATCTCTGGCATGGTCACTTTTAATTCCAGCAGGGACAGAATTCTGGCTTTGGGAAATCTACCATACAATAAAGAATTCATGACCCAAGATACAAGCTTTGAGCCTGAACTGGAGGGCTGGCAAGGGTTATTCAATTCAGTACAAATCAAATTGGGGGCTGAAGAATGTGTTCCTTTAGTGATGCATCATCACTTTGTCAAACTTCCCCAGAGACATGATGATAGAAGAGGGTAAGGTGATACCCCTAAGATATCACCAACAGCCTTAAGGAAGGTTGCCTTGTCCTTTGAAATCTATAATGTTATCTTTAGGGCTGGCAATGTAGCTCAGTACTGGAGCACTTGGCTGGTAGGCGTGAGGCTCTGGGCTCTATCTCAACTGCTTGGGTCAAAAGTTTACATGGTATTCTATACCCTAATATATTTATTTTCTTAAATATAAAATAGTGTTACATTGAATTACTTGCCACTGGGTATAATAGATTCTTCAGAAAGATACCTCATGTTCATTCTATGGCTTTCCATACTCATTGTTCTCTATAGTTGGGGAATATGAAGTGAGACAAGCATTCAAAGCCACTCAGGCGAGGTCAGTGCCTGACTGCTTCTTCACCTTGTGTCGTGCCAATCTGAGCTTTGTGTCCTCATGATTCTGAATTACATGTACCAATTTATCAATTTATCTTACCTTGTGTTTCACACTTCTGGCCCATGATCCTGGCATCATACTTTTTTGGAATGTACTTTCTTCCCCACATCCCCTATTTGACTAACTCCTTCTTCATGCTTTAAAACCTACCATAGACCTGTCCTATAGAGAATTTTCTCTGCTTCTTTCACTCATTTTTTTAATTCTCAGGCTACAATAAAGGCCTCTTCTCCCTCTTCTCACTGTTCTCTGTTTTTGATCAGAGAGTTAGCTGCATCTTCTTAAAATTGTTGTTTATGACCTGTCCAAGCTATCTATTGCATAAAATGTAGTAGTTTAAAAACAAGATAATTACCATTTTTCATCATCCTGTGAATTGACCTCTCCTATAGCCACTCATATGATTGTAATCAGGTGTCAGCTGGTACTGGCTAACCACAAATTCTTCACTGGTGCTTTCTCCAGAACATAATCTTTTGCTTGCTTAGGAATGTCTCTCTCCCTGTGGCTTCCCCTACTTGGACTTTTTCACATCATACTGGGCTGAATTTCTTAGTGTTTTTCTAGCATTCCAACATGAGATATAGAAACCTCAAAGCTTCTTACATGTAGCCCAGGAAGTCCCAGGGCATTGCTTCTGCTGAATTCTATTGGTCTACTAGCCAGATTTAATGGGAAGGAAATCTAGAGTCTACCTCTTGGTAGTATAAGTAAATGCACGTACAGACTAGAAACAATGGATAAAAACCCTCTTTGGCAATCCACCATCATCTTTATTATTTCACCAAGAACATAAATTATGTTTAAATTTGGATTCCAGTTTGTGACTACCTTATATCCCAGCATCCAGTAGACTTTCAATAAATGTTTATTAACTTAACTGTCATGTATAATTAGTAAAATCATGAGCATAACTAGGAAAGATTATACCAGTGTAGAGACCCAGCACTCCTATTTGTTTATAGGTTATACCATGTAATCTGCACAAGCACAGTCATGTCTCTCAATATGATCAGAATTTAGTCAGGAACCAGGTGAGGAGAAAAGTGAAGTTGAACTTTGAGCTCGTTGTTCCTTTCATACTTACTTAGCTATAGAATTATCTAGGACACTTAATAATTTTCTCCCGCCTCTGGATTTCTGTATTGGTAGATCTGCGGAAACTTTATATGCCATAAGGATGTGGTGAGGTGGGGATTCTGTCCATCTTTACATGTGTAATCTCAGTGTCTAATATAGCAGCTGTCATACTGTAAGTACTCTGTACTAATTCACTGCCTGCATGAACAGGCAGGGCTACAAAACTGACAACTTGAACAGATTCCAATTTGAACACCTTAAACAAGGTCCAATTTTGCATAGCCTGGAGCTTTATAGGGGGTCCTCTTTAAAACCATTTGAAATTCCACATGTAAAAATTCTATATAAAAGTAAATGTTTACTTAGAAAAAATCACCGCAAATTATAAAGTTTTTAAAAATTTACTAATGTAGACATTTTTGAAGTGATAGTTCCCCAAACACAAGAGAATCAAGAAAAAGAACAGTCCATTTTTATTTGTTAATTGCATGGCACACTGCTTTTCTCCCTACATTTTCTCTTTTTACTGTCTTACATTTCTTCAGACTAGAAGAATAATTATCCACTATATTCTGGCTATGGGTAATTTAAGTTTGGTGTCCCTTCCCACTATCTAATAACTTCCAGCAGTGGTAAAATGGGGCACAGTCACATCCTAATAGAACCTTAGGCGCTGCGACATTCCTGGTGTGCTGGTGCACTGAGGAAAACGATTGCTGAAGACTTCTCTGACTTGAAGGAGTGACGTAAGAAAAGTTAGCTGTTCACACATTGAAGCACCTAAGTATGTTCTCCTCAGTCTCTACTAAATTAATTCCACAGCTTCACTGCCCTCGGGCCAAATCACAAAATCTGACCCATTGTCACCTGTCTTGGGACATATAACAAAGAGGGATTCAGAGAGGAAAGGCAGAGGAGTAAAACTGTTATTTTAACAAATAAAGTATCTGACACTTTTCACTTATTTATATTTTAAGGATATTTTTGAAAAGATAAACATGTATATTAATATATACACACATTTACTTGTGTATGAAGAGGATATCACTGATTAAAGATTAAAGGGAATTTGAAAACTAGGTACTCCTGGAGAAAGGTTTCTAAAGAATGGGAATGTCTGAATTCTTATAACTTTTGAAGCTTTTAGTATCTTTGTGGAGTTTTCTTTACTATTTTTAGGCATTATTTATTCACAGTATGAAAGAAAGATAAAATAATAATTAGAGATGATTATAATTATCTTTTTAATGTTCAAAAGAAAAGCACAAAATATTAAATGTACAGCCAACTCTTTTATATTTGCTGTGTATATATATAAACTAGAAAAGACAGTGCCTTGTGATAGGCTCAAATGTGTAATATTTTGCTTAGAATTATATTACTCTACTTTTGAAAGAAGTTCTTTTTTTAATGTACTGGAAAGAGCTTCTCTGTTACATTTTTTAAATTTTATTTTAAAAAATAAAAGACGGAAAGCATATCAACAGACATCCATTTACAAAGTAGCATAAGAACAATACAAGCAATATATATTTCCTAAAATACATTGTTTCTTCCTTAAATATTTTGGTAACATTCACCAGTGAAACAATTCAGGCTTTGAGCTTTCCCTGTGAGAAAGTTTTTAACTTTCAATTTTTTTCAATTGGAGGACTATACTGATTATTTTTGTTTCATTTTTTGTAAATTGTATTTCTCACAGAATTTGTACTTTTTATCTATTGAAATAAAAATAACAATATTCCTTTACTATCCCTTTGGTGTCTTTAGAATCTGTATGAATAATACCCTTTTATTCTTGATACTTTCTCTCACTCTCTCCATCTATCTCTAGGAAGTGTATGAAAGAGTCATTTTGGGCTTCCTTTATGTTCTGTTGTTTCTTTTTTTTTTTTTTTTTGCGGTACTGGGGATCGAACTCAGGACCCTGCGCTTGCTAGGCAAGCGCTTCTGTTGTTTCTATGTCATTGCTTTTTCTTATTTTTCTTATTTCCTTTTCCACTTATTTTTGTTTATTTTGCTTTTCTTTTTCTAATTTCTTAATTTGAAAATTTAAATTACTGTTTTTTTAAACATTTTATTTCTAACATATTTATTTGGTAGCATAACCTTTTTTTCTAAGCACTCTTTAGCTGTATCCCATAAAGTTTAATACATGTTTCTCATATGCAGCTTAAAATATTTTCCAACTCCATTGGGATTTCTTTTCTTTCTCTTTTGTTTTCTTCCTCTGGTTATTATGATTGTCTTGGCCCATTAGATTAATTAAAAGTGTAATGCTAATTTCAAACAGCTCAATTTTGAAAATATATAACTATCAACTTATATGTAATTTCTCATGTATCCAGACAATATGTTTTCTAAGACTTTAGTCTTTTAAAATTTCTTAAAACTGGTTTTACAACTCACCATGTGATTTATTTAGCATACCACATGTACCCAAAAAGGATGGATATTTCAAAAGTAAAATGTTCCAAATTCCACCTTTCAAACGCAGCCACTATTAATATTTGATAACACTGACTACCCTTTCAAAATTTGCACTCATTAGTATGCTTATTTTATAAGCATCTATTTATGCCATTAGTTTTGCTTTAAGTGGTGGTATAATACTTTACTAAGTATATGCCATTGTTTAACCAATTAAAAAGGAAGTAAAGAAAAGAGAATGAAAGGAATTAAGGAAAGAAATAAGGAAGGAAGAAAGGAAAGGTGGAAGAGAGGGTGTGAGGGAGGGGAAGAGTGAACATTTCTGTAATTGTTGAGGGCAGTGTTCTGTAAATGTTAATTAGATGGAAACAACTGGTAATGTTCAAAAGTTACAACTGTGATGATATTTATCCTAGATGTTCTATCAACTGCTGGAAGATGTTAAAATTTTTCTCTATGATTGTAAATATGTTTATTTCTTCACTTAATTATCAGTTTTTGCTCCCTTTGTTTTAAAAGTATGATTATTTTTGTCATTTTAAGGAATGGATCTTTTGAAATTATGAATTCCCACTTCATCTCTTTACTTTCCTTCATCTTGAAGCCTCTTTCATTTGATATTGATAGAGCCACCTTAGCCTTCCGTACTTATTGTCTGCCTGGTTTATGCACAGTTTCATCTTTTTACTTTCAGCCTGTCACAGGCTTCATATTTCAAATTGATCTTGTTGCAGCACAAAGTTGAGTCTTGCTTTTCTTATTTATTCTGAGAAGTTTTACTCTTCAGCTGGAATTTTTCATTAGTTTATGTTTAATGTAACAGTTATTCTGGTTCCACTTAGCTGTATCACTTTATTATTTATTTTCTTTTTTCCATATAACCTTTTTGTTCCCCTGTAACTATTAACAGTTTTAGGCTACTTGATTATTAATTCTGTGAGGTAATAAGTCTACAGGATTTTGTCTAATTTTTAGTTTCTGTGCATGGCACCAACTAGCAAATGACAACAGTAACAACATAACAACAAAATCACAAGAACAGGAAACCAAGAATTATTAATTTTATCAATTAAATTTTTGACCACTTTCAGTTTTTTATTGCTTTTAGTGATATTCCCATTCATTCAGATAGATGTTTTTATATTTTTCTGTATTTTATTATTGTTATCTTTGGGACAGCTTGCTTAATAAGAGGTACTTTTCCATTACCAGAGGTGGAATCTAATTTTTACCCTGTTACAATACCCCTAATTGATGTCTCTCCCTGCTGTTTGTATTTAAGTGATATCTACCATTTTGCAAACGTGACTTTTGGAAATAATTCACTAGCAGATCTGTATTTTCTCCTGGATCATTGCTTGTTCTGAAATCTGCTATTGGTGGAATCAAATTATATTATTACTGGATGACTGTGTGTATGTGTGTGTGTGTGTATGTGTGTGAACACACATGTGTTTGTATGTGTAATACTTAGATTGTAGGTAAGAAAATGAATAAGCAACTTTTTAACATTTTCATCCTCCTCATGTTAACATTAGATGAAATCTAGACACATATCAAAAACTGGGATGTAGCAAAGGTAATTAAAAGCAATGTTCTAATGCTTTAATATACCTGAACCTTAATTTTGACCTCTGGTGTTCTCAGAAAGGAGCAATTTTTCTATTGCATTCCTGACATCCTTGATATCCCTAAACTCTGCGAGATGTTGTACTTTCTTCTACAGAGAAATGTAACATTTTATATATTTCAGGATTTTATGTAATTCATTCACTACTATTCATCTGGCCTCGTTCAATTCTCTAGTTTAATATTTCCTTCTTACTCTTCCAGGATGCTTACATAAGAAGAGTAAATTCCAGAATGAACTGTGTTCAGAGCAAAGCAAGGCCAGGCAAAGTAGAGCCAACTACTTGCACAGAATTAGAGCCCAGGCAAATTCTCCAGTTGTCATTTCCTGGGGACCAAAAGCGCTCTGTGTTCTTGCCCTAAGGCTCACTCTCAGTGCCTTCCAGGTAAAATTGCTTTCACTTCCTTTCCTAATCAGGGAAAAGGTGATTGGATTGAGTGGTGTTTCACCTGAAGTATTTTCGCCCCTTATCCGAACCAGTCATTACATCTCGAGGCATTTGTAACTAGGACTGCTATAATGATCTGACAAAAGACCTGTTCCTCCAACATTACTACTCATTAACTCTCCAAGACATGATATGACATGCCACAGCCCTCAGACGGCTCATCCAGGAGTCTCTTCTTGACAAATATAATCCCTCCTCACCTTTGTTCATGACAATTTTATTTCTTCCATAGTGTCAAACTACCAATTTTCCCAAGTCAGCACTCCCTAGTTGGACCAAGGGACTTTTTCACTTCAAAAGGAAGCGCTACTACCTTTTCACTTTTGATTGTGTGTTTCTTTAATCATTTTTCCCAGAATAGTAGTTTTAAGTTGATATATATTTAAAGTAGCAAGGCTTGATATGTACTACTGCCTCTGTTTTTCTTTTTCCATTATTTTTGCTGTAAGTTTTACATTTTAAAGCATATGAATCTTTTAATCATGTCACTGTCAAGTTCAGTATGTACAAATAAAAGCTTATTCCACAGACATGATGTCAGAATGGTTGGAAATTAACTGAGGTATTTGTCTGAGTGTAAAAGAGAAATAGGACCCTCAGTTTCTAGTTTTTAACTCTTAAGTTAGAGTAACTTTGGGTGCCCAAGAAATCTTCATGTCATTTCTTTCATAAAAATAGGGTCATTGCTTCAAAATACCTCTTTTTCTTTCAATGATTAAACTAATAAAGAAACTAATTAAACATACCAAAATCTCTCCAAAGACTGTTCTTCAACTAGTTGCCATTAGCTATAATCTAGATGCAGATTCTGAACAGTGGTAAAATGGAATAGTTTTGTTTTAACTTGAGATGTAACTAAGCACATTTTACAGGAGTGCACAGGAAACTAAGATAAGACGTGAAGGAAGGGTAGACAGCAGGGAGGCCGATGGCCTCCTAGTAGCTCAGATGGCTGCCTGAAGAACGGTCAAGGAACGTTTTTCAAGTGATGTCCAGGAACTGCTTAAATATGGATTCCTGTGCTGCACGCAGATTTTCTCCAGATCACCTTCTCTGTAGTGAAGTCCTAAGACAGTTTATCAAAGGCAATACAATACATTCTACACAATACACACACGAACTTTTGCAACAAAGTTCAAAGTATATAAGATTTTTAAAAACAAGGGATAAAACTATGAAAAAACTAGAAAGAAAAAGATGCAAAGCTAAGAAAGTTTCTAGAAACGGGCAAGAACTTGAACATTTTGTTCGAAAAACTGTTGCCCTCTCTTGAAGACTTGAAGACATTCACATGGAGTAGAATGTAGGGTTTAACTGCACAGAGATGAGAGCAGAATGGATAAGCTAAATTAAAGACATCACTTCTGAAGTCTAAGTAATAGGTGTTGCCCAGAGACGAGAGGCTAAAGGGAAGGGAATCCCCTGGGGGGAGATGGAGTCTCAGGAATGATGACAGGTGGGTAAACTCACTAATAGCATTTGAAAATAACTGCTGACTTCTAGGTAACATTCAGCTAATCAGTTACAGAGGAAGTTCACATTTTGAGGGTATAGATACATTTTTTCTAAAAAAGTGTCATTTGTGTTCTATTTTTGCCTATATATATATATATATATATATATACATATACATACATACATACATACATGCATACATAATATTCTATATTCTGAACTAGAATACTTATTTATTACATTGTAATTGTTTTATACAATTTTTCCCTAATCATATCATATAGTCTAGTTTTTTGTTTCTTTCTTAATTATATTTTCAGTACCTCCAAGACTGGGCAGACATTATGCATTGCTTAAGGCAGATAGGCTGGGTATAATTCGTAGTCTCTCTTATCTTGAGGCCTCTGGCAAATTGTTAATCTCTCTAAGCTTCAGTTTCCTCACATATAAAATAAAAATAAAATTAATATCTTTGTCATAGAGTTGTACTACGGAATAATTATCTCAACTGAATAGAATTATATAATACATACAAATAAAATGTTTCCATTTTGACATAAAAAGCACAGCATTTAAATGTGCTGATGTAAAATTAGGACATGCCACTGTATTTTCTTCTATGCTTTTAGCTTTGTTATAAAAGCTATTGTGTATTGTGTAGCATGCATTGCACTTGTCTGTTTTAAATTTGGGGCTAATTTTAATGCAATTTAAGGTCATAGTTGGTGTGTCTGATTGACACAGAAGATCCCAAAACATACCAGGGGTAGTTGTGAACACCTGTAACCCCAGCTACTCAGGAAATTGAGGCAGGAGGATCACAAGTTCAAGGCCTGTCTAGGCAACTTAGCAGGGTCTTACCTCAAAATAAAATTGTACAAAGGCAGGAAGTACAGCTCAGTGATACCTACAGTGTTAGCCTATCATAGTACTAATCCCCAATACCACTGAAAAAGTGTGTGTGTGTGTGTTTTTTAAATGCAGCCACCTCTCAGTGTAGCTGAAACTGTAGCACAATGTGATCCCTGTACCCACGTATATTCAACTCATTAGTGGAGGTATATGATGGGCAGCAATATGCTAAAGGAAAGAACAAACAAGCAATTGTTTTTAAGGATGGGATTTTGCAAGTGGAAACCGATTGGCAATTGGCTGCTTACCCTCAGGTAACTCTAGGTATGTACTCCTAAGAAAGCAGCAGCAGCGGCAAACTATTTCTTCGAGTGAAAATGCATTCGTTGTGAGGACATAACTATGAGAGATAAAGGTTAATACATTAGGCAGATGAACATTCTTCCTTAATTAATAACACTGCAAATACACAGCGAAAGAAAAGCAGGTTGGATTACTGTTCAGCAGGAAACTGCCGGTCCCTGCCACTGTGCTCTGTGCTTTCAGAACCTCTACATTGCCTGCTTGTGCTCACACCCCTCACTGGATAAACCAACTGACAGCAATATGTTTATGTTGAACTGCACCGGGGGTTGGGGATATAGCTCAGTGGAATAAGCGCTTGCCTGGCAAGCGCAAGGTCCTGAGTTCGATCTCTGACCCTGCAAAAAAAAAATAAAAAAAAAAAATAAGTTGAACTGCACCGAGTGTCGCTGATTCATATAATAAACTAGAAAGCGCCATCTAAACAAAAAGGTGTACTATAATTGAAGACATATAACATTCAGTTGATCTGTAATAGCATTTCTAAAGGATATATCCATATTTATGTATAGCACATATAGTATAATATGCATAAATAGAGTCACCAGGCAATCAGCAGAAAGTAAATTATAGAGTACGCTATCAAAATCTATCATGTGTCATAATTTTATTTAGTGCATCCAGATGCTCTAATGATTTCCGAATGGGAGCAAGGTGCTAAGCTGCAAGCTATCTCTAGAAAAATGAGCAAAAGATTTTATTAGAAATCTTCCAGGAAGAGAAGCAAACCCAGACCAACTAAGTCTAATTGTTTGCATAGCTGCTGTTATTATTAAGTTAAAATATATCAGATGGCTTTTAAATTTTTGATTCAGAATACCAAACAGAAATTATTGGTTGCAAATGTAGAATGTCTCCTATGAAATATTCTTAAAACAGAATACTTAATTATGTAAATAGCAGTGGTAGATCGTGGTCCTTCATTCCCTTGCTTCATCTGCTTGGTGATAAGCAAGGGATTTTAGTCCTTCATTTGGTGTCTCTCAAAAGTACTACTGGTAAATTAATTTTTTAAAAGTAGTTGTATTTTTCACTTTTATGTGCTTTCAGAAAGAAGCAAAGTACTGGTTTTATAAAGTATTTCCTAACCTTATTATCATGCCACAATCTTAATGTTAACTATATTAGTTCTGTGTCATGAATACTTGAAAATTATTTTAAGTGATGGATGAAATAGGCTACAAGATGTGACCAAAACTATGGTAAATGTTTAAATTAAAAATTATTACAGGAAGAGACACATTCCCATTAATCCTCCTCAAGAGTCTCCCCTGTCTTTGAACACATTGAAGCTATTTCTGAAGCAGGCCCAGGATCCACTTTTATGGGGGACTTCAGTTACACTGGCTGCTTAGATGTCCTAAATGCCTTCAAAACATTTACTTCTCATGGTAATTTTTACTTTGGGGAAGGGGCAGAAATCACATGCTGCCAGTTCCGGTAAAGATGGTGGATGGGGACACACTGTAATGTGTTTATGAGCCCATCTGTCCACTGGGTGAGTCTCGGTAACAACATTCCTGTATTTTTTTATCTCATCTCCTCAAGATATGTGTGAGAACTTCAGAACTGCTTCAGAGAGTGGCAAGAAAAGATGGGTTAAATGTGTTCCCAGGAGATTAATGGCAGTGTGTCTTTTACTGTAATAAATTTCATAAAAATTTAAACATGGTATGTGTTTTGATCACACTTTGCATTTTTGAAAGACAGTGTACAAAACTAAGAAATAATTCATGTTTGCTGGGTATGGTGGTACCCGCCTGTAATCCCAACTATTCAGAAGGCTGAGCGGGAAGATCACCAGCTCAAGGCCAGCCTGGACAACTTAGCAAGACCAAAATAAAAGAACCAGAAATATTAAAATGACTTGGTGATGTAGTAGAGCACCCTTGGGTTCATTCCCCACTGCTGCCAAAAAGAATTACATTCATCACCACCAAATGTAAGCAATATATTTTAGGGAGAAAATTCAAACCCAGACATACTGAAAAAAATGAATCACTTGGGGCTGGCAATAGAAGACAACTGAAGCAATGGCAGAGGTCTGGTTGTCTGCTCTTGCTGTGGAAGCTCCCTCGGCACGGCATGTGTGAGAAATTGTCCTGCTCCTCGGCTCCGCTGAGCTGCCGTGGTGTGGAGGCCGGTAATGTCACCTCGAGCGCCGTGCGGTCCAGGTGACTCAAGGTTTCAGATTCAGGGATACAGAGATCATCCATAACTTGATAACAGTAAATCAATTACAAAGGGAGAGTAGAAGGGAAAGAGAAGATATGCTTAGTAAAATAAATGTGAAGGAAAGGAATCCAGTAATTTCCTTACCATGAGGAACTGGCATTGAAACCCATTTGAAATGAAGATTCTGAAAGATCATCTCTGGCTCAGGCACACTCTGGTGGTCATCTATAACTGGACTTCACAGATGGGTTCTAGCTGATGCCAGAGGCTCTTCAGGTGCAAGTGAAGTTTTCTGTAGAGGTGAGTTGTGGGTAGTGGTAAACTGGGTGGTGGTTCACAAAATTTTTTTGTTTTGGATTTAAAAAACAATAATGAACAAACAACTATAAAGAATATTTCATTCTGACCAAAGAAAGCAGAGCTGTTCATAGCAATGAGAGGGCTCAACATTCCCAGTGTGGTTGCAAGACTTTGCTGCAGGATTTTAGGACCCTGCTCAACACAATGCAGGGTAAATTAGATAATTTCTTCAGCCCTTCATATTCCTTTATGATAAGCCACAGTGGACTTTACAGAGATGTGTCTTTTGGTATTTGACAATCTCTAAACTAGAGATTTATATGTATTTTCAGTACCACCAAAGTGTACAATTCTTTTCTCCTGCCCCAATATAGCATATTACAATTTTATGGTTGGCTGCTCATATAATGAATGACTACACATCCTGGGCCTTCACCTGTGTTACTTTCAAGCCTTTCTTATTTACATAACCTTCCATAGCAGTGTAACTGTTCAGACAGTATTTTTTTCTTATACATGGCTTTTTTGTTCAATATGTAGATCTTCCCAGCTTTGTTAGGTTATATATAACATATGAAAAGTGTACATATTTAAGGTGTATACATGATGTTTTGATATGTGTATTAATTGTGAAATAATTATCATAATCAAATTAATTAACATATCCATCACTTTATACAGTTAACTTTTGTGAATCTGTGCAATTAGGATATTTGGATCTACTCTCAGCCCATTTCGAGTATTTGGTAGATGATTACTAACTGTGGTCACTGTGCTGTGGTTAGGTCTCTAGACTGTGTTCATCCCATAGCTAAAATTCGTTCCCACTGACCATCTTCCCATCCCCATCCTCCACACTGGTAATCACTCCTCTAGTCTCTGTTTCAATTTTGACTTATTAAGATTCCACAAAGAAGTGAGATCATGTATGTATTTTCCTGTTCCCAGCTTATTTCACTTGGCATGATGTCCTTGGATTCATCCACCTTGTCACAAGTGAAAGAATTTCCTTCTTTTTTCAGGGTTAAATAATATCCCCTGTGTATCTACCACGTGTCCATTCATCAGTTGACTGACATTTGGATCAACTGCATCACTATTACTGTGAATATTACTGTGATGAATGTGAGAGGGTGGATATCTCTTCCAAATAGTGATTGTTCTGTTTTTGGGTACACATGCAGAAGTGGAACTGCTAGATCATGTATCTGGTGGATCTGGTTTTAGATTTTTTGAAGAACTTGTCACACTGTTTTCCGAGTGGTTGTGCTCATTGACATTCCTTCCCACACTGTATGAGAGTTCCATTTTCACTACATCCTCACCAGGATTTATCTTTTGTCATTTTGAGGATAGCCACTGTATCCAACTGGAGTGAACTGGAATGAATCAGAATCTCATAGTTTTGACTTACTTTTTCCCGATAATTAGTAATGTTTAGCATTTTTCATATACCTGCATGTCATTTGTATGTTTTGTTTTGTTTTTAGTGCTGGAAACCCTGGAGTTTCATACCTGTCAAGTAAGCTAACTACATCCCTGATCATTAAGTATCTTCTTTCAAGAAAAGTCTCGTAAAATATTTTATTAGATTTGTTTTTATCATTGAGTTGTGTGAGTTCCTTATATTTTCTATCCTTTAACCCCTAGTGCAATACATAATTTACAAATATTTTCTTCCATTGTGTAGGTTGGTTTTTATTTAATTGATGTTTTCCCTTTGTGGTACAGAAACTTTTTAGTTTGATATAATCCTACATGCTTATAATTGTGCTGTGTGGGTGATGGAGGCGTGCTGGGGACTGAACTGCATCCGTACCCCTTTTCTAATTTTTCTATTTTTAAATGTTGAGATGGGGGCCTCACTAACTTATATCCAGGCTGGGCTAGAACTTTCTTGAAGTAGCTAGAATTGTAGTCATGTGCCACCATGCTCTGCTTTTATTTAGCTTTTGAAAGAAATCACTTCTCAAATCAATACAATGCATATTTTCTTCTAGGAATTTTGCAGTTTCAGCTCTTATATTTAAGTCTTTTATCAACTTTGAATTTATTTTTGTGCGTGTTGCAAGTTAAGGATCTAATAACTAGCTTTCTTGTTTTTTGACATGTGGATATTCAGTGTTCCCAGCACAGTTTTTTGAAGAGACTATCCCTTTCTTACTGTGTATTCTTTGAATCTTTATCATAATCTAGTTAATGGCATATCAGATACAGTTCTTTTCATAGTTTTTTCCTTAGTCTCATTTTTCGTTCAATGCTGGAGTTTAATATTTCACATCAGGGTATACATAAGCATAACAGAAACTAAACACAACTCACACTTTCATGCTTAACACTACAAATCAACATGGAAACAGTGATTAATTTTATGAGGTTCATGTTTTCAATTCCATATATTCAGTTGATGAGGAAATTATTGAATCAATAACATTACATTTGTAGAACTTGTCCATCTATGATAAAAGCATGCACACACACACACGCGTGTGCGCACACGCACGTGCACACACACACACACACACACACACATCCACAAACACTATCACAAAGACTTTATGGAGTTCAAAATGATTTAAAAATGTGTCTTTCTCAGTCATGTTAATAAAGACAGATTATCTTCATTTTAGTTAATGACTTTAATTTTCTGTCCCAACCAATTTTTTGTTGTCTCCTCACAGCTAAATACTTTACGCTTTATATCCTTTTCCTTTGTATAATACTTTGGCAGTTGAGTTAGTGAATAACAAAAACATAAAATTGGACGACATATCTAGGAAGGACCTAAAAGAAATTCTGAATGATCATAACCTGTATAATCAGTTGGTGACTACTCTATTTAATCCCATAATTCTCTTGTGAGCTAGAATGGGAATATGTAATTTGGTAATAGGGAAACAGGCAACAAGAATATATTCACTATGCTAATTCTGCATAATTTATCCAATGTCACCCTGAGCAAAGGCTCAGCATAGAATTGAGTGATTATTGAGGTAATCCAAACAGGGTATTGGATTACTAAAGAAGCACATGGATCTTCTTAGAAAATTTAAAAATAGAGTTGGTGCTCATGGCAGCTTTGTATAGAGATAATTTTGTCAAAAGATTCAATTATTAACACTGTAAAAAAACAATTCCTTTTAAAATAGCATTAGTTGAACTTTTTTCATATATTTTTTTCCATTAATATTTCTTCATCTGAGAAGCGTGTATTCATCTCAGATGCCCATTTTTGAATTGAGTCCTTGAATTTGGAGGATCTGATTTTTTTCAATGCCTTATATGTTCTAGATAGAAGTCCTTCATGTGAGGAACAACTGGCTATAATTTTTTCCCACTTTGTGGGGTGTCTTTTCACACTGTTGGTGATTTGTCTTGTTGTGCAAAAGCTTTTCAGTAAAGTTAGGTTCCATTTGTTCTTTGTAGTATTTGCCATGTGGTCCAGGTTTTGTTCATGAAGTCTGTACCTACACCTGTGTTTTCAAGATTTCTACCTATTTTTTCTTCCAGTAGATTTAGTGTTTTTGTTTTAATATTTGGATCTTTGATCCCTTTTGACATTAGTTTAGTGTATGTTGATAAATATACACTAGTTTTAGTCTTCTGCATATAGAAAGTGAGTTTTTCCAGCACCTTTTATTAAAGAGGCTATCTTTTTTCCAGTGCACATGTTTGTCCTCTTTGTCAAAAATATGGGGGCTGAGTATGTTTGGAGTTGTGTCTGCATCTTCTACTCTTTTTTTTTTTTTTTTTTTTTTTTTGGTACCAGGAATCAAACTCAGGACCCTGCACTTGCCAGGCAAACACTTGCACCGCTGAGCTATATGCCTGGCCCTACATCTTCTACTCTGTTCCACTGATCCTCAAGTCTGTTATTTTGCCAGTACCATGCTGATTATATCATAGTAGCTTTGTAGTATAATTTCAAGTCAGGGATTGTGGTGCCCACGTACAAGCCTTTGTTGCCTAGAATTGCTTTTGCTCTTCTAGGTGTCTTCTAGTTCCAAATGAAATCTAGTTCTGTGAGGTATGCTAATTTTGATCAGGATTGCATTAAATCTGTCTAATGGTGTTGGGAGTATGGCCATTTTCACTATGTTGGTTCTTCCTATCCACGAGCGATGGATGTCTTTCTATTTTGTGATATCTTCCTTGGTCTTCTTTTTCAGAGTACTGTAATTTTCAATGTATAGATCTTTCATTTCCTTTGTTAGATTGATTCGTAAGTATTCACTCCTTTGGATGGTATTGTAAAGGGTGTGTTTTCCTAATTTCTCTCTTTGTGAGGTTGTTACTGTCATCCAAGAGATGCAAATTAAAACAATGCAGAGATTCTACCTCACTCCATAAAGAATGGCTATCATCAAGAAATCAACCAATAACAAATGCTGGAGAGGCTATGGGGTAAAAGAAACTCTTCTCCACTGTTGGTGTAAATGTAGATTTGAGCAACCACTTTGGAAAGCAATGTGGAGATTCCTCAAAAAACTATGATTAGAGAGCCCAGCTATTGCCCTTCTGGATATTTTCCCAGAAGAATTAAAAACATCATACCACAATGATATATGTGCATCCATGTTTTTAGCAGCACAATTTGCAATAGTTAAATCTTGGAAACAAATGCCCATGAACCAAGGAGTGGATGAAAAAGATGTGGATTTTTTTTATATAATGAAGTACCACTCAGCCATAAAAAAGAATAAACTTGAGACTTTTATAGTAAATGGATGCAATTGGAGACCCTACTTACAAATGAAATAAATCAAACCCACATGTGTAAACATTGTATAGTCTTACTGGTGTGAGAAGCTGAATGAGTAAATAGGATCTAAAATGTGCAATAGGTATTGTGAATTGGGAAGAAACTCCTTAGTAGGAAAGAGAAACTGTGATGGGGAAAGGGGAAAGGGAGAAATGGAAATATATATATATATACACACAAGATAGTAAAGATAATTATACATCAAGACAAAAGAAAAAACAAATGCACCCTCCTACTTCCCTAGAGATGGACATCAGGGATTGATATTCTAAATAGGAAACCATCACCTTCATAAAGCCAGAAAGAGTCACTAACCCAACCCCCTGCTCTGTATTCATGCCTGCTTGCTACGTGACTGGCTTCCCCATTTGATCCCAATTTAATCAATTTTCCCTGAGCACTTATACTTGTAATCTTATTGGCTGACCATAGTTCTGCCACACCCCATGCCCACCTAATGAGTTCCTGTGTTTTCCACTTTGGATCTACCTTTTCCGTGATTTCCACCTCACCTCATGGTTTTGCTGTATAAAAATCCCTGGAAAAGACAGGTCCCTGGGAAACCCGCTCAGGCCCTCTTCTGTCCTTCTTCTCTGACAGAATCTTTCTTTCCCTCAATAAATATATCCTACTCTTTAAAAAAAAAAGAAAGGAAAGATTTGGGCTAATATTTGTTTGGACAATATTTCATGCCTATACCTTATACTCTAAGTAACTACTCTGAAGATAACAATACACAATGTATTATTGTTACTCTCCCATGATCTTGTTTTGAAATTCTTTTTTTGCTTTTTAAAATAAAAAACAGCATTAGTTATTTAAATTTTAAAAGGGTATTGCTTTTTGCCTTAACACTAAAGTCACTTTGCTGTGCTCACAGGAACAGTAACTCAGAGACCTTACCTTCAAGAACTTTATTTATTTATTTAGAGACAGGGTCTTGCTATGCAGTTCAGGCTGATCTCAACCTTGCAACGATCCTCCTGCCTCAGCCTCCTGAGTGCTAGGATTACAGAGGTGAGCCACTATTCCTGGCTCTTCAAGGGACTTTAAATATAGCAGAGAGCATGAACTAGATGCAGTTGGCTGGAAGATGTTCATAGCAGTAGCAGCGCAGCAAGAGAAAAGGAAGTGATTGCATTCAACTTGGTACCTGAGGCAGGGGAAGGCAGTGTAGAAGGCACAGATCAGTCAAGATTAGGAATGAATTGATAATTTCTTAAGCTGTGTAATGGTACATGATACTGTTTTGTTCATTTTTATATAGAGCTCCTTTTTTCATAATAGAATATATTTCTTCAAAGGACTTTGTGGTTGAAGTGGTATTGGAGATAGAATCTGGTAGAACACTCTGTGACCAAGAACTGCAGATAGAAACAGACGTATCCTGAAACATATTTGCAAAAGCTGTAGATTCTTTAGACTTAAAGCTTTGCTTCTTAGCTAGAGGGTAAAGTATATACTTTACTATACTATATAGGGGTTGGGAAAATAAGATGAAACTGCAAATCATTTGTATTATTGCTCTGATCGTTTGAACGTTGCATTACAGCAATGAGTACACATTGGTGATTTCACTGTGACTTGATTAGAGCTTTAACTGTGGGGAGCATGAGATGGAAGTGAAGCAGTCATAAACTCAAATTTTTGTTAGGAGAATGTATAAAACTTGAAGAAAAGCTACACAATATAGAAAAGAACAATAACAGTGGACATGGAAAAAAAAAAAAAAAAAAAAAGAAAGGAGAGGAACTGCAGAGAGAGAACCTGAGGACAGAAAATCGTGAAGGGGAGGGAAGACAGAGGAGTGAAAGCTAAGTTCAAGATCGTGTTCCTGACTTGGTCGCACAGAAGACGGAGTCAACCCCCAGAGCCTTGAAGGTAGGTGGATTTGGGACATGCGCAGTCTGTGCGGTGAGGAAAAGGGCGTCCACGTGTTGACGATCAGAAGACAGAGCAAAGTAATATTCCTCTAAAAAGGACAGCAGCGGGGCAGGAGAGAAACGTGGGGCTTATTCACATGGAGCAGATCGCTGAGGCTTGAAATTGCTTAGCAGGTGGCTGAATGAAGAGAACAAAGGCGAGAGGGCTAAAAACAAAATCTTAGGGCATTAAGGATTTGGCTTCGTATGAGAAGAGAAAAAGTACTAAGGACAGAAGAGAACTCAGGGGCATCATTGTTACTACCACCTTGTTGGCTAAAAATAAACAACAGCACGGGTAGATGACCTAACACAATAAAAGTTTGTCTCTCATTCAGACACAGTCCAACATGAGTGTTCGCTCTTTCTCAGCAGCGATGCAGTGATTAGGAATCTTCCTTCTATCTAACTGCGCCTCCTAAGTGGTATGTATCACTTTTGCCCACATCCAATTAGCCATAGTTCGGTCACCTGCTTGTGCCAAAATTCAAGCCACAACATGTTAGAATCTGTCGTATTTTACATTTGTTATCACAGTTTTTAGAGAGGACTCTCAAATACGTCACATAGTACAGTTTTGTGAATGGCGAGGAAGCAGTTAAAGATCTGAGCTCGGGCGGTAACATCACTTGGATTTCTTTCCTGGTCTCACTGTTCAGTGGCACTAGTGCCACCTAGAAAAAGGTAGTTCGCCTTTTTCTGTATCATCTCTAAAATGGTGATAACAACAGAATCTAACCCACTGAGTTATTAGAAAGTTAATAAATGATAATTTGTCAACATTTAGTAACTGTTAATAAATATTAAATGATATGCATTGAAGAGTTAATAAATGTATAAATAATTTATGTATAAAGTGTTTAAATAGTGCCTGACATTTGGTAAGTACTTAGTAAGGATTAGCCATTAGGGTTATATTAGAATTGTGGCAATTTAATAGCAAAGTGGTCTTTACACAATGTGAAACATACAGAGACAGTTGCAGTGGCTGGAGAAAAAGTCATCAATTTGTCCATTCAGCTACATAAAATGTACAGAAAATTCTGCTTTGTAACAGTTGCATAGCACAACCACCTAAGGAAGGAAAGAAGCAGAATTTCCAATGAATACCAATTTGCAATTTATATGTTTAGAATTGCAAAACAATTGATATATAAAAAAATCAGAGGCCATTACAGTCAAGTTAAATCCTAGAAAGTTTAGATGAGACCTTCCCATACATGTCTGATACTACAGGAAGCAAACCTTGCCTTGGAGAAAGAGTTTTATCAATTTAAGATTCCTGTATTCTCTCAGGACAAAAATTTTTAGTGTGTCACACCAGAAGGATCTGAGTCACTTAATTTCACTTGTGCTAGAATACACACACACACACACACACACACACACACACACACATATGAATATTTCCCATGGAGGTATATTTTTCGAATGTTCACTTTCTTCTCTAGCTTCTGTTTGCTCATTACTTAACTCTACCAAATATTTTCATTTTGTTATTTCTCTGTGGTTTTTGACAAATGTCCAAATATCCTGCCTGTTCATTTAAAACCTGTGTTAAAATCACACATTTTGAACAGATTTCCTTCATGACTTTTAGTTTATATTCCCACCCTCAGGTTCTTACACCAGTGATATAATACGTTGCCTGCACATGTATCGCTGATTTATTTCACTTATGAGTATGGACTCCAGTTTTGTCCACTTGCCTACAAAGTTCCCAAAATTGTCTTTCTTTATAGCTGAATAATATTCCATTGTATAAAAAT